>PVQA01000973.1:0-34987 GCA_002980515.1 Fusarium burgessii | reverse complement strand
GGAACGAGTCAAAGTCAAAGTCTTTGAGCACGTCATCCGAGTTGTGGGGGTTAACCAACTCATGGCCGCCTCCACCAAACTGTATATATTTGTATTAGTAAAAATGTAGAAGCCTAAAGCGAGGTTGAAGTTTACCAAAGCATCGCCCAAACTTTCCTCGGTTGTCGCTGGACTAGCATTGGACTGAAAAGCAGTTGAACTTCGAGTTTGAGGATGTCTCTGATGCTTTCTTCCAAATCCTGCAAATAGATGAGAACGGCGAGACGCCTCACCTCCAGTGTGATCTTGCGAAATAGTATAGTGCGCTGTAGCTAAAGAAGTCGTCGAAAGTTCTTGAAAGCTGATACGATCCCCAATATTTGAGGATATGCCACTGCGCCTGCGCCTTCCAATTGGCTCGATACGTGAAGGTGAAGCATAATGTCGACGAAGAACGTCAGTTCTCTTGGGAGCCCTGGGATTGAAATGGTTTGGCCGTAGTGAAGATGCACTCATGATTGTAGCTGCATTACGCGAATCTGAGTGTGGTATCTTCTCCTTACCTAAAGGATCATTTGATGAACCGTTAGTCCCATATGATAAGATAGGAGTAGGTTGGTGCAAGGGTAAGTTACCATTGGATATGGTATTCTTTTTGGAAACCGTGGTTGGGACGGTGTCGACAGAAGCGGGGCGGGCATCGTTGCTGTTGGGCCAAGACTAATTGTAATTAGTATCAGAAGAATCAAGACAGACGTTACTTACATGACTGGAACTTGGAGGTCCACTGGACTGAGGGTAATTCCGTGGCTCTACCAAGCGAGGGCGTTGGCCCAGGGTACCAGTTTGTTGGTGCGAGGCGGCCATCTAATAGCGACAACAAAGCCGAGAGTTAAATGTGCTAGCTGAAGGTCCTGTGACTTTTATATATCGTGAGTGTGTACACAAGATTGTCCTTCGGCTATGTTGTGAGAGGTCTGCTCGATATATTCATTCAAGGCTATGCATGAGTTGAGAGATAAGCGGGAAATTTCTGAATCTCTTGCTACGAGAATACAAACACGTTTATTGGATGTCAGATGAGACATATGACTAAGCCTTATATAAGTACGTACTACCACGCACTTCAGAGTATATCCAATCGCAGAGCAAGTGCTGCTCCAAGCTGAAAAGTCACAGCCTGATTTGTGTCTGATGACGTGTCAATTTTCAAACGGAACTTTGGCTTGCCCGGCGAGTTTTTAATTTACAACTTCACAAAGAACCAAAAATGGATACAAAAGTAGGCGTACTTCTTCAAGAAATTGAAAGACAGCTAGAAATCACACTGAAAACGCCAGAGCACAATCATGGGTCCGCCAATTCTACGGTACCCACGACCCATATGTCTCAGAGGTACCGCAGCGAGCTCGAACAGTTACGTGAATATTTGTCTGGTTTGTGTTATTTTAATCCTCTCTGGTAAGGTACTTACTTATACCTCACAGGATCGATTGCTGGGCAACTGTCACTACCATCAGATTCGCCACCTGCCATACAATTATGTCTCTGGGGCATACCAGCATTCTGCAGCAGTCCTTCAAAAGTCCTGGACCCTATAGACCTCAAACAAGAATGCTTGCAAATTCAAGGTGCTTGCGGCTTCACGGGCCAAGTAATTCATACCAATGATATCTGGGACAGCCAACAACTTCATGACTGGGCGGCGGAAAAGCGTTCCTCCTTGCTGATGATTCAAGGTACTTACGGATCGGTCCAACGTCTTAAGCGATTTTCTGCAGAATTGTATGAATATATCAACGGAAAACAGCCAATAATCGCCATATTTCAGTGTCCATCTTCATCCGAGTTTTTTGATAACTTTGGTGAGCAGGAACTTTTGCGACAACTTGCACTGCAGGCTTTGCAAAGAGTTCCAGTTGATCCCCCATTCTCCTTCTTGGCCGAGATGCTTCCACAGTTCTTGAAAGCTTCGACATGCAAAGATTGGTTCAGTATACTGGAAAACATATTTAAAGTGTTCCCTAGCTTGATTGTCATTGTAGTGGTCAGTGTTCTGGGTGAAGGAGCTGAGAATGCCAGATCCTGGCCTGAATGCTTTGAGGAGACAATAGCGCGACTACATGAGAACTCTTCGACATGCCTGCGGGTTTTACTTATTGCAACCAGTCCTTTATGGTCTACATCAGACGTTTCACCGCTTTTGTTGGTTGGCCCAGCGCCCAGAATGGATGCAGATTGTAACATGAGCGGCATATTTGACGTACCACGCGAGCATAATCTGCCTATTCACTTACCGATTCGCAACCAAGTTGGTTCGGAAGCAGTCGAATCATTGGAATCAGCAGAAGGAGAAGCAATTACAAATGAAGTGCTGCCAGGCATGCCCGTACAAGAGACGTACAAGCCAGCAATACCAGACTCAAACCGATCAACATCCCTTCCAAGTAACCCGCCTCGAATCGAAATCGCAATTCTTTGCGCACTGCCACTCGAAGCCGATGCTATCGAGTCACTTTTCGACGCGCAGTGGTCCGGCGGGTATAACCGCTCAGAGGGAGACAAAAACACTTATTCTCTGGGCGTTATTGGCCGCCACGGTGTCGCGCTTGTTCATATGCCCGGCATGGGTACATGCTACGCAGCTATTGTAGCTGCTTACTGCAGTGCGACATTTCCTAACATCTCCTTAGCACTGGTGGTGGGGATTTGTGGCGGTGTCCCCTTTACTCAGGATGGCACAGAAATATTACTTGGAGACGTTGCTATCAGTGAAGGATTAGTTCGATATGATTTCGGCAGACAGTATCCAGATGGCTTCGTGAGAAAGAACAGTGTTTCAGAGAGCGCAAGGAAACTACCAGCTGAGATTCTGGGGTATTTGGCCAAGTTAAAAGGAGCCAGTGCTCGCAAGAGACTCCGGGAAAGGACAGCTTCACACTTGGCCACGCTGAGACAGGAAAACAAGGCCGTGGCAAACTATCCTGGCATCGAGAATGACATTCTTTTCGAGTCTGCGCATCGACACAAGCATCAGGACTCATTATGCGTTATTTGTAGCTGTTCTGACAACTCTACGGGCTTAATTTGCGAACAGGCTCGTTTATCAAGCTGCAAAGAACTGATGTGCGACAATGAGAGATCAATACCTCGCCGTCGACAAAAAGAGGGGCAGGATAAACCTAGCCACCATAAACAGCCCTATCCGGTTGTTCACTTTGGGAAGTTTGCCTCTGGAGATACAGTTATGAAGTCTGGAGAGGATCGTGATAGGATTGCTTGCAGTGAAGGCATCATAGCCTTTGAGATGGAGGGTGCAGGAGCATGGGATATTCTTCCCTGCGTAATCATTAAAGGCATTTGTGATTATTCTGATAGCCATAAGGATAAGCGGTGGCAAGAGTATGCCGCTATCACGGCCGCAGCTTGTACCAAAGCTTTTCTAGAGGGTTGGCGGCAGTAGCCCATACTAGCATTTTGAGATGGAATCTAATTAAACTACGTCTAGTATAGGCTCAATTCGTTAAGCTTACTCAATTGGATGCTTACGACTGTCTCACTAGTGACTTTATTTTGCAGTGAACTCTGTCAGCAGAAAATTACAATGCCGTAACTCCACTTTGACAACTTGATAGGTTTCAAAACGAGGCAACTGAACTATTGCAGCCAATTGATTACAGTGCTGGGTGCCTAACCATGGCGCACATGATATGAAAGTGCAGATTGGGTATCCACTGCGGCTGAAAAGCACTTTCAGAATCTGACAATGGCAATTTACCTTCTTCATCCACCATTTTCTTATCCCAACTATCATGCCTCCCAGAGTTCTATCCGGTACGCAATATAAGGGCCAAGCCTTTACCCCTTGTATGAACTCGGCCACTGGGAACTTCCGAGACCAGGTCACCGCGGCCCAAAATGACAGTCCCCCTCAGCCTACGACAGAATACGATAGTAGTGAAGATGACTATGGTTAGTTTTTATTTGTATCCTTCCAAGAGTCACGCAGTTTCAACTAAATTGGAAACCAGAGGACCAGCTCCGAGAATCTCAGACTCGTCGCCGACCACCCATGATGGTAGATTGGCGTCGCAAGATCTGTAATTTTCTCAACATGTCTAGCGACTGCACTGATGACGAGATCATAGAAGAACTTGAAGCTAAAGACGATCTCCTGAGAGAGTCTGAGTTTCTCAAACGAAAGGCATCCGATAAGCAGGGACCGCCGAGAGTCCAGGTGATCAATCAAATTGAATGCAAGTCTGAATCTACACGCCATCTCTACCTAGATGAGCCTTGGCTTGTTGAAAATGGGCCTCATCAAGCACATTTGCGTTGCAGCAGATTGATTGATAATCTGGAACTATATTTGGAGAGAAACAAGGACATCATATGCATTGTCTATCGTAACTACATGTGCTGCGGAAGGTTGCCACCACCTCCTCCAAATCCCGGCCATTTCGATTTGCTTTTTAGTGAGAACGTTGAAATTATTGCGGGAGAACTGGAATCGGCTTGGAGTGATCTTCTTGACAATGACCCTGCTCGAGAAGTTCTGGAACCGCATCATTCAGATGCCAAGGTTCGTCCCGTTCAAGAATTTCAGCATCCATACCTTTGGTGGTTTCATAACCGCCAAAACATCGAGACATGGAAAAAACGGCTCAGTCGAGAGTCTCAAGACCAGATCGAAGCTTTTCAATCTTATTTAAAAGCCCGTCTTGGCGAGGAGTGGGACAATGTGGATGCTATGCTGCGCAAAGGCAAAATCACTGCCAAATATCTGGGGTATATCTTTGTAATACCTTGCTTCCTTCTATCAAGCTGGATTTGTCTAATCAAGAACAGACCCCTGGACAAATAGTTGTCGCGGAACCATTGGGGCCTTCCACTACTCAATGGAAAGCATATGCTACAACTGGCTGGCTTGATATGGCCAGGCCACCCGCAACTGGATGGGGAATCAGTGCAGTAATCAAAGCCAGGCATTGGGCTTTCGATGGCAACTTCCAACGTGCCGATATTTGTCTCACTATCTCACGCCCACCGTCTATGACCGAGGAGTTTTCGATCAATACCATGACAGTTTTTCCGATGGACTACTGCGATAATGATATCGTGGACAGTCTCAGAAGACGTGGGCGGATGTTTTGGAAGTGTCGGCGTCGCAAATACGTATGCGCTCAAGATTCCCTTCAGGATCATTACTACAATGCAGTAAGTCTTAATAACCCGTGATTGTGGCCGATTTCTTATAATAGCATAGAGTTCCAGTTCCCGATTTATGATCGACATGGCAACATATAGCCAGATGCACCCGCCTGCCGACAACCGACCTGCACCAACCCCATTGCGGGACGAACTTGGGCCTGAAGTGATGGCCCAAGACGATCCACCGCCTGACCTGGGTGACGAGTTCTATATGTGCCTTCCTACAACTGTTTATGGGTTCAACATGCAGAAGAAGGACTGGGGTATATGATAATTGATGTGATATGATCTATAATATGCTGACCTTTTCTTAGTCAACTTGGAAGTGGAACTACTTCAAGAGGTCACTTGGAACGAGGAGGCTTTTGATCTACTAGTAATGGAGCGCGAGACGAAAGAGTTGGTACAAGCAGTAGTAACAAACCACCTGGACGAAGACAGGAATACAGACGTCATTCACGGGAAGGGAAATGGGCTCTTTATACTACTCCATGGGTCAGAACTTGAACCCAAAACATTAAACTAGCTCAGAGGCTGACTGCACACATAGGGGCCCCGGAACTGGAAAGACGCTCACAGCTGAAAGGTATGTC
Source organism: Fusarium burgessii (assembly GCA_002980515.1). NCBI lineage: Eukaryota > Fungi > Ascomycota > Sordariomycetes > Hypocreales > Nectriaceae > Fusarium > Fusarium burgessii. The sequence continues at coordinate 29,204 of PVQA01000973.1, read as the reverse complement.
TATCCTATTGCGACATTAATTATTTCCTAACGAGAGTTTAGCGTTGCTGAAATCGCAAAGAAGCCCCTCTACAGAGTAACCTGTGGCGATGTGGGCACAAAAGCGGAAGAAGTAGAGCGTGTATGAAGCGATACATATGTGAACTCAACACAACATTATGCTAACTCTCTCATAGTACCTTGAAGTCGTGTGCCTCCTTGGAAAGACATGGGGTTGTGGTGCGTACAGCATGGACTTATTCCAATATGCCTTCATTCAGCTGACTTGGTCTCAGTGGTGTTACTCGACGAAGCAGACGTGTTCCTAGAACAGCGTAAGCTTGACAGTCTTGATCGCAACGCCTTGGTATCAGGTAAGATAATTTAAGCAGTATATGTAAAGCATATCATACTTACCAGATTGCCTAGTCTTCCTTAGAGTTCTAGAGTACTATGACGGTATATTCTCAGACCTTCACTATTTAGAACACCTCACTAACTTAAACCCCAAGGTATCATGATTCTTACTAGCAACAGAGTTGGTATTTTTGACGAGGCATTTAAATCCCGGATCCAGCTGAGCTTACGTTACAACAACTTGGATAGAGACCAAAGACGCCAGATCTGGGAAAATTTTATCAACCGGCTCGAGAAGCTCGAATTTCAGCGCACAACACAGAGTTGCGAGCAATCTTCTGACGCCTTGCTCAGTAAGCCTCAGATTATTCCAAGAGTCGGCGTGGATATAAAGAGCATGCGAGATCGACTGGAGGAGTTAGCAGCCGCTCCGCTTAACGGCCGGGAAATCCGTAACATGATTTCAACGGCAAGACAGCTGGCTGTTTTTCGTGGTGAGAAACTGGCATATCATCATCTGGATGCAGTCATTGCGGAAGCACATAAGTTTGAAAAGTACATCAGAAGTGTCCATGATGGATTCTCGTCGGATCAGATGAAAAAGGAGCAGAGAGAGCGATAGTTTACTATATGTATTTGCTGTTTTCTAATGTCATGTTGGGAGTCAGTAAAGCACCAAGAAGCTACACACTAGTCTATATAGGAATAGTTTAGTATTAGTCAGCTGCTTATATAACATAAAACAAAACTTATATATTTCAATTAAACAGACCTAAGTTATTTAGATAATATAGAAAATGATCTAGGGGTAGTAATCCTAGGCTTTAAAACTATTGTAGTGAATAGATAGCAGGCTATAAGAGGCGCAAGGCGATTGCTTGATACAGTAGGAGAATATGACCAGCCTGAATAAAAGCCCCAAGGGTATTATGCTTAGGCTATCCTGGCATTCTTAGCCTTCTAATCGTTGCTAGGTCTCAGCGAAACGCCGCAAATATAACTAAAGAAACACTACTGTAGTCTTTTGTGCTGTGTGACCCATTGCTGGTGTCTTCAGTACTTCTCCATACATCATTCCATACACATAGCAAGATCCTATTACCTTGAATGCCATATGTTTGCTCCCTGTTGGCCTAATGACTAACGGAGTTTGTACTGTTGGAACAATACATATCAGATCGCCGGGTTGTACCAAGGGTGATCCCGTCCCACTGCAATTATACTTCACCGTCAGTAAAGAATGACAGGCTCGAGAGCTTAAAGGTGATGGCCCCCGGGTGGTGTTGGCGAAAGAATGACTTACCAATAGCCTTTGGCTGAGGTGAAGAATCTCTCCCCTTGTATACTGCTCGCCACGCGCGGCAGGAAAGGTATATACTGCTTCGGTGTTCCCGAGCCCCATTGCTCAAGCCAGTTGTGCTTTTGTAGATAGGAATGTATGGACGGACAGTGATCTCGACAGAAGTCTGCAAAACTGCTAGCAATAGCTAAAGCATCCTCATCCTCCTTCGTGTGTAAAAGGGTATTTGCAAAAGCAAATAGTTTGTCTTGATAAGTCAGACCATGGCATTTCTCTGATTCGTCCAAGACCGACCAGTACGTTTCTGCAAGACTAGGGCGTTGAACGAGCATTGATTCTGCGATGCGGTAGCCGGGCTCCTCGGCAACGGCCGTGGCCTGATTACTGTTTCTTCTCTCCCTTGCGGCAACCTCTCCACAGAAATCGATAGTGTCAATAAGATACAGACAGAGCTCAAGGCTCGACCCATCAACTCGGGGGGATAGCCAGCCTACGGAGGTAGGGTCCTCCCCCGGACAGGCCTCATATCTGCCATTGATAGCCCAAGCTCGACGGACATCTAATTGGGGGCACCACGACGGCCCACTCGCGAGTTCCTCAGGGAGACAGTGAAATACTAGGCCAAGAAATCGCAATGAATGGGGACTTAGTCCAGAAAACAACTGGAGCCGCAGTTGCGACAGACTTCTTGAGTAGTCTGCCTTGACCAAGAGCTCGCCATCGTCCGACCTTGCACGTGGGTGCCCGAGGAATGCATAAACAAAGTCCCTGTGGTCTGTAGCCTCTTGAATGTGCCTAGCCCTGAAGAGTACATCTAGAAACTCAAGTTTTGAACTTTTCAGTGACTGCTGGAACAGGACCTTGAGTATACGGGAGGATCTGAACCAGGCACCTTCGACATCCTTGACGTATGAGGACCAAATGTATGTGAAGAGGTCCGAGATATGGCCTGACCTGAAATAGACACCTGGAAAAGAGTTGCCTGTCCGGGCCCATGCCTGCACGAAGTCCATGGCTTCAGCAAAGTCTATCGTTGACGAGCCGTAGGCAAGCACTACGTTCTTCGCAAGCCCAACCTCCTGAAGGATCCAAACCCGCTCAAACCAGGGATGCTTGAATACTGGCATTAAGTTCTGCAGCCGGGTAGCAGTGACAGGATCGTAACCGTCGTCTGGTTTCCACCACTTTCTGCTGTTGAGGATGTCTTCGGACAGGTACTTGGCGGCAATGCGATTGTAATCTTGCATGACACTGAAAGCGACACTTGCGACTTGGCCGTTCTGGCCGTCGTCGCCAAGACAAACCATGACTTGCTGGGCATGAGCGTATATCTCGCCCATCATGTTGACGTGGAAGCTCTTCTCTACCAGGTCTGATTGATTGATGCATAAGGCATCGGCCCATATGCGTCTTGACTCACTGGGGTGTCTGATCTGGCGCAGAGCTTCGAAGAGGTTAGTGGTGATGTTGACTGGATGACCTTGACACTGAATCGAGCGGCGTTCTGCAGCGTTACCCCAGACGTATGATATCGCATCGTAGGCTTTGAATATATATCAGGGTCAGCCGAGACGGGTTTCATCAAATCCTTTTTCGATTTCGCATAGAGAATCTCACCTTCAGTGTCAAATTTGGCAACGTGGAGAGAACAGTCTATGGGATCGTCTCTAGCTCCTGGCTCTAGGATGAGAATGCGGGTCCATTTCCCCGCTGGCAATGAAGAATATGACTGGTAGGCCACAGATTGGGGTCGATTAACTTCCGACATGCTTCTCTGTCAATATGGCTGGACGAAGGAGCTTGATGTTGAATGGTTCTTTTGTGCTCGTCTTATGTAGCTTGAGCCGAGCTTATCTTACAGTGAGGGAGGGGCATGGGGGGCGCAGACGTGGACAACAACTCATCAAGGCATCTACCTACCGAGATTTTGCCGACTGGTGAAAAGTTCTTCAATCTCTTACAAATAACATTAAACCCCTGTAGCACGGGTTGATGCAGAAAATAAATATCCCATATACTTCTCCCAGATAGAGGCCCTATCTGGCGATATGAATTTTATGAATTTTGCCTGCCCTACTCAATTAGCGCATTGACTTATCGCAACAACTTGGAAGTTCTTTAGTATACTTTATATATAGTCCTAAATATTAAGAAAAGATAATTCAAGGGAGTAAAGCAGTTAATAGCTCTTAGCCTTTATACTTAATTTATTCTTTAGTATAAATTTATAATATTATATAAGATAGATTAATATTTTATATATTTTAACTACTATTAAAAAATAAAGAACCTGAGTAACAGCTGATATAATTCTCGAGCCACCTTGGCCACCAATAGCTAAAGCAATCTGGTCGGTTCCTGGCTTTTCCACGATCACTGGGCTCATGGAGGACTGCGGACGTTTTCCTGCTCGGATGAAATTATTCGGCGATGGTTCAAAGCCGAAAAAATTGGTGCTCCCGGGAATGGAAAAGTCGTTCATCTCATTGTTCAAAATTACACCGCTTGTTGGGTCCATTAGTCGTGCGCCAAAAGCAGTGTTGACGGTGCTTGTGAGGGAGACGACGAGCCCCCAACGATCGGCGGAAACCAAGTGAGATGTTCCAGGACTGCCCAGTATTAGCAAACATGATTGCTACACAGCTTATTTTCCAACGCTCACGTAGAAAGAACCTCAACTTCAAGTGTTTTTGCCAGTCTCTTTCGCTTTACAACATCCCCTAGTGTTACCAGGGCACCGCCAGGAGCAAAGTCTTGAGACCAGGGTGCTGTAGTCAGAAAGGTTGGAGACGAGATGCGACTCAGAACACCGTTTAAATACTCACCCAGCTCAAACCCGTTGTGTGCCGTTTTGACAGATGGCGCTATCAAGGAAGCCCATGGAAGTGTGCCATAGCGTTGGTGTAGGTAATATAGGCCGCGGACTTCACCCGGAACTCCGCTGCGTAACTTGTTAATTAGAGCATATGATAAAAGCATCAGCGACTTACACAGCCAGTCCACCGGTGAGAGAGGCATTTTCTTTTCCTTGGAACATGTCTTCTGTCGAGGCAGCTGGGGCGCTTTCACGGAAGTCGACGAAATTGTAATCGCCATCTTTATCTCTAACCAATGCAAAGCCGCCACCACCGATACCGACAAGATCAGGAACTATAAAGTAGTTAGTACTCAGATGAGTCGTTACTGTGGGTGATTTACGTTTGACATCCAGGCAAAACTCTGTTGCGACAGCCTAGTAGGAGAGGTCAGCGTGAGTAAGCTGGTATCACCAAACAATTCCTCAGCACTGACAGCATCAACAGCCGTTCCGCCCCGGATTAACATTTGCATTCCAATTTGACTGCAGTGCGCGTCGCCCGAGGAAACGGCGCCAAGTTTGGGTGTCGGGATGGCGGGCTTTACCCATGGTCGCCGCTGGTAGCCATAGACAGCTGTGCTCAAAACAAATGAAATGATGGCGGCAAAGCCACAGAGCATTGAGAAAGAGGGGCGATACGAGAGTCGGCCTGACGATTGAGGGAGACTGATGCAACGCATGGGACTTGGTCTGTAGTGGATGCACTCTGTGAGCAACGACTTTCCAGCAGACGATGAAAGAAAAATGGAAGTTTTGGAGGACAGAAAGAACAGCGAGAGAGACGCGACATCGTTCCTGAGGTGGGCGGCAAAAAAAAGCAATAAGCAGGTGAGGTAGGCTCTAGAAATCAGGCTGTGTTGACAGATCGGCATGATTGTGTGTGTTACACGTACTACGCATTTATGCAGGGTAGATTTTCGCCTAAGGCGGACACAGGAATCTGGCATTATATAGTTTATTGCACTTTATTCTATGAATTACTTAAAAAAGAATTACAATATATGTTCTCTTAAAATAATACTTAAAGTTATATGTAATTTATTTTTTATACTGTATTAAGTCTGGCTGCTATATATCTTCTAGTAGGCTAGCCTAGTTACTTCTTTTGTATATGCAGTTAGTGCAGCTTGTAAGGGAATGTTATGGCTGAGTCTAGTACAACAGCCATAGCGATTATAGCTATTTCCAATAAGTATCCATCACCCCCCAAAAATAGGTATAGAACTGTGCTTTATAAGTACAGTATTGTTATACTGTTTTCAGCTAAGCCTTATGGTTGAGCTTATCTTTAGATCGGATCTTAGTTCTCCACGTATTGTTCATCTAGAACGCCAAGACCTTATACGCGTATAGAGTTCGGTCGTCTTACAACATAAATCAAGGTATATATATCAACATCCCAGATCCAGAAAAGACCTTGGAGATAACTCTAATCTTAGTCTGTGGAATTCTCTTCCCTTACCCTTTCACTCACCCCAAGGCTTCTCAACCCGCTTTCGACTCTGCATCTATTTTCATTCTCCGTTTTCGGATTCGTTGACCGACAAAATGGGCATCAGAGACTTCTTCGATGGCCGTTTCTTTGAATACAGCTGGAAGAATAAAGTTTTTATCCTGCAGGTACTCACCGTCACCATCGCTTTGCTTCTCGGTATCGCCAAAGTCGCCACAAAACCGTCAAACATCCCAATGACCAGATCAGACATTATGGCCATAACAATGGTAGGTTACCATTCCATCTCTGGCCGCACGTTGGGAGTCTTACTGATAATTTCTTAGAGCATCAAATCGTATGCATTCCTAGCCTATGAGCATGTCACACAAAAGGTAGACAAGTTCAAAAGATTCGGAAGCCTCAAAGCCAATGCGATACTGAACACTATGGATATCGTCTTCTGGATGGTAGTCATGGGTTTAGCATTCAACATGGCCACGCAGGTATGCATTAGTGCAAATTGTGCAATCAGCGTTTTGGTTGGATTGGTGGCCTTGGTGGTTGCGTGAATTGCTTTCCTCTTTATACTCATATAGGTAGAAGCTGGCTAACGTAATGCACAGATTCGTCAATTTCTGGGCGGCTGTCATTGCTTGGAAGGATCATACATACTTTAATCACAATGGCGTGCGACGTGGTTATGCATCTCAGAACAAAAGCACCTTCGCCCCAAGCCGATGATTTACTACAACGGCAATGGGAAAGTGTCTATACCCTGTACTCAATCCAGTGTAGGAGAGCTTGGGCATGAAGCACGACAGAAAGAAACTACCACATGGAATACAAAAACAGAGTTTTGGGAATATTAGAGGTTGAGAATTTGTTATAGAAAATATACTAAAACAGAAAATTTATGCGTTCTCAAACTTTGCACATTGCTTATTGACCTAATGAGATCTTCTTGTTGACTGGAATAGGGAGTTTTAAAAACACAGGAGCTCCTTAATGGATTTTCACAATAGTATGATGGCGAACATTGCAATCTAACTACTTCAACTAATATTATACTGATATATCTGTATCTGATAAGACTCAGAAAAAAATTGGACAATTGCTTCACAGAAGGTGATAATTTGAAATACCCTAAAATCCACTCATCGGATCTAACTGTAAAGGCATAAGAGGGCTTAACAAGCCATAACCAATAACGTCTAGCGCAGAGTGATAACCGAGTCGTGTGTACTCCACCTTAAGCACAGCCGTATCTCTCAATACGCGTATTTATCATATCCACATATCAATCCACCATTCGTGGTTGACATGGCTGACATCGAAGTAGCTTGTCATTGGGGGCTCTTTTCCGTGTGATTGGGATAGGTTTGGCCGTAGCTAGTCGGAGATTTTATTGCCATATTCCGTATTGGCGGAGCTAATGGACCTTAGCTTCCATGTTGGACTCCATTTTCGCATAAGAATTTGGCCCAAGTTCAAATCGTGATACGCGTATTTCGCGATAGCGTCTTTTCGGCCATGCCGTTGTCTTCGCAATGTTTCCCGGGAGAATTCTTATAATAAAGGGTATCGCTGCCCAGCCGTTGAGTCAATTTTCAATTATATTTTTAATTAATTTCAACTCAAAAATGTCACCATCTTCAAATGACGATCAGGCCAACCGACAGATGAGACACTTTGAACTGGCAGCGAATGGCGAGCATAGCACCCCACTAACAAATGACCTTCCACAATATGAGGCTCTGGCTGAATTAGACGCAACAACAACTGGCCGCGATGATGGGCGCATAGATATTGATCTCAGCTCACGAATAGCTCGGCGATTGTCACGGCTGGTACCTACGGAAAAGCCCCCGTTTTCTTATGAACAGCGTCCAAACCTACCGCCTGAGTATACTGAGACAAGCGAGCGCAGCATCCGTCTCAATATTGTCATTCAAGTGGTCGGTAGTCGAGGCGATGTCCAGCCTTTTGTCGCATTGGGAAGCGAATTGCAGCGCCATGGCCATCGAGTTCGACTTGCGACTCATGGCCAATTTGACAAATTCGTGAGAGATTCAGGTCTGGAGTTTTTCTCTATTGGCGGAGATCCTGCTGAGTAGGTCGTCCTCCGCGAAGCGACTATTGAGCCATGTATGAGCTAACATTCTGCAAGATTGATGGCCTACATGGTCAAGAACCCAGGTCTATTCCCCAGCATGAAGACATTACGCGGCGGCGAGATCCAAAGGAAGCGCAAGATGGTTGACGAGATGCTTCACAAATGCTGGAGCTCGTGCATAGAGCCCGATGAACTTACCGGGCAACCGTTTGTGGCTGATGCGATTATTGCGAATCCACCTAGTTTTGCTCATATTCATTGTGCGCAAGCACTCGGTATCCCACTGCATCTCATGTTCACTATGCCGTGGACGAGTACTCGCGAGTTCTGCCACCCTCTTGCGAATCTTCGGACCAATGGAAGTGACATGTCTGCGAGCGCTGCGAATTATGTGTCGTATTCCTTGGTTGAGTGGATGACTTGGCAAGGGTGAGTCCCGAGGGGTAGTTGTGAAGTGGTATGTGCTAAATATGAGTAGGCTGGGCGATATCATCAATGCTTGGAGAGGAACGATTGATCTCGAACCGATTCCTTTCAGCGAAGGACCTTGTCTGACAGAAACGCTGGGAGTGCCAGTGACGTACTGCTGGTCACCGGCATTGGTGCCCAAGCCCAGCGACTGGCCCGAGAATATTGGTATGACTTGAGCCGGTGCTTGTTCTTTACTCCGCTGATAATAACTTTGACAGATGTTTGCGGATTCTTCTTCCGCGACGCCCCATCCTACCAGCCAGAGCCAGAATTAGAGAAGTTCCTGTCCAGCGGTCCACCTCCAGTATATATTGGCTTCGGCAGTATCGTGATTGACGATCCCGAGAAGCTAACAGCGACAATTCTCGATGCTGTTCGTGCGACTGGAACACGGGCCATTGTTTCTCGAGGTTGGAGTAAACTAGGCGGAGACTCATCAGGCAACGATCAGGTCTTTTTCCTAGGCGATTGTCCTCATGAGTGGCTATTTCAGCATGTCACTGCGGTAGTTCATCACGGGGGAGCTGGCACAACGGCATGTGGACTTCTGAATGCGAAGCCAACCGCTATCGTACCATTCTTTGGAGAGTGAGTTTAACCACTATGCGCTTGTAGATCAAGGCTAACATGGATATACAGTCAGCCATTTTGGGGAAACATGGTCCACGCTGGTGGCGCAGGCCCAGCTCCCATACCCTTCAAGAGTCTCAATAGTCAAAACCTTGCAGAGGCCATTCAATTCTGCTTAACACCAGAAGCCTCAACAGCGGCTCGCCAGATCGCCGATAAGATGTCCAGCGAGGCCGGAGTCAGACGAGCCGTGGCATCCTTTCATGCCAACTTGCCTCTCAACGATATGCGATGTGACTTACTACCCAATCTACCAGCAGTATGGCAATATGAGAAGAAGGGGAAAAAGATGAGATTATCCAAGTTAGCAGCTGAAATTTTAGTTGAAGCTGAGAATATTTCATGGAATAATCTCAAGCCGTACGTAATACTGCATTCACGATAGGAAATTCGCTGACCGCTTTATAGCTACCAATCCCAGCCAGTCCATATCGAGAACCGACGCTGGGATCCTGTCACGGCAACTCTCTCGACCCTCGCTACAACTGGAGTCGGCATGGTAACCTCAGCCTCCGACATTGTCGTCAAGCCTATCCAAGCACTACGTCCAACGACTCCAAGTGGCAACAGGTCGTCCAGTCGAGAGCGCGATAACAGGTCAGGCAGTAGCTCGAAGCGCACCTCAGAAGAAGAGGTTTTCGGCAGGCCAGCAGGCATTGATCTTCCTCCTGCACCGGAAAACACCAACGGCAGAGAATCTCAGCATGGTGCACTGGCAGCGATGAAGGGCTCAGCTTCAGGTGTCGGTGGTTTCTTCAAACACTACTCAAAAGGCATGCTTCTCGACCTTCCCTACGCGGTCACAGAAGGGATGCGCAACGCGCCCAAACTCTACGGTGGAAAAGCCTATGATCCAGGCGCCGTGACGGATTGGAAGTCTGGCGGTATCGCGGCCGGTAAGAACTTTGCGCATGGTATTGTTGAAGGAATTGGAGGCATAGTCATGGAACCTGTACGAGGAGCGAAGAAAGAAGGCGCTGCTGGTGCTGCGAAAGGTGTTGGTATTGGATTATTGAACATGGGGACGAAAGTGACTTCTGGTGCGCTAGGATTGGTGGCATTGCCTGGACAGGGGATATACCAGAGTGCAAGGGCGCTCGTGAAGAGAAAGACGGGAAAGATTATTATGGAAGCGAGCAAGGTTGAAGGGAGGGATATGATTGAGAGGACTGATGATGCAGACCTTCAAAGGGATCGAATGGTGGTGATAGAGGCATTTACGAGAATGATGAAAGAGACGGAAAAGTAAAGAAATATACCCAGGTCATCGGATCCTCACACATGTTACTTTCCCATCTGGTATAATACGTTTCAATGCAGACCGCTACTCACGTGCCATGATCATCAGTTCATTGTCAACCCCTCAATCTTATGGATCTACCTCATGTCATCAATCTAAGCTGAGGATTAGCTCCAGCATGATAAGTAGCTACCTTGCAGTCTAGCAATTTCAGTAAAGTACACATTGAAAATCTCGTTCCTGTGTTTCCAGTCTTTCTATATACTCTTCCACTCCGCCTGAAGCTCGGTACGCCCTCGGTAACTGACAAGCGAAGGTCCCAAGCTGACAATTCAAGTTATACCCTATAACCTCGCACTTTATTCAGCATGGCCGTTTCTCCCGAAGCTGCTGCGATCATCCAGCGCAAGAAAGCACAGTACTGTCGCTTCGCTGACTCCAACCAGTGGGATCGCTTCGATACCATTATGCTACCTGACGCAACATTTCTCTTTCACAATCCCGACGGTAGCGTCATCACAAAGGGAGACATTGAATACTCGTGGTCTTCAACAAAAGATTGGGTGGCATTCTTCGAGAACGAGTTCAAGACGATGCAGACTATTCACATTGTTGGACCGGCTGAGATGGAGCAGATAGCGCCTGATGAGATCAAGGCTATTTGGGCTGTTACGTATCATGCTGGGACGAAGGAGCATGAAGGCGGTGTTCATGGAACGGGAGGAGGGCATTATCATGAGACGTGGAAAAAGGTTGGTGATGATTGGTTCATGGAAAGTTTGAGGATGGAGAGGCTCTACTGGAAGATCTTGGGTGTTTGATGAGGTTTATTCAGGTCTGCTACGTAAATGCGAATCTATGAGGAGCCATTTACACCGTTTGTACCCTTGACTCCATTTGCACTGTTGACTCCATTCGTACCGTTAGTGCCATTTGTCCCGTTGGTGCCGTTTGCCTTCTTGGCTTCGGTAGCATCCTCAGCATCAACCCCTCTATACTCAAAATATTCACTCCATTCACGATCATTAATCAGATCCTGAGCCAGTCTCTTCTCATAGAAAATAGCAAACTCGCATCCCTCATCAGACTCGGGCGATGGATCACGAGGGGGATAAATAATGATAACACCCTCAGTGATACGATCGAGAAGGTGACGGTATGTAGCTGGCTTAGCGAAGCCAAAGTCGGCCGAAGTAATGTTTGCGTCTCGATGGTCTGTCTGGAGAATCGACAATGGTGGCTGCGCGTCGACACGGGTGTTCAACGACGTCTTGTCGCGAATGGTAGCCACCATCTCCAGCGTTTGGTCAAGGGCCTCTTGCGTGACGCTGTTGGTCAGTCGTCGGATATACGAAGCCAACTGTGAGAGCGACCACTCTGACATGATCTGTGAGACTGTTGGTTGCGTAACAGGCGCAGTGGGAGATGTCACCGCAAACATGACATTGTGCTGAATGCGCGGTGGCACCTTGGGACTGTGCATTCGTCGTCTCATATCGATGGCTTCACACCAGTATAGAGTTGAGTTCGGATCGGGGTTGAAGACCGGTGCTCGAATGCGTGTGAGGTTGCGCCAGATAAAGGCTGAGAAGGCATCGTATGTCGAGATCCAAGATCCGTCGGTGGGAGCTGCCTTGGCTTTGAGTTCGGCTGCTTTGCTCTTGGGGAGATGGAACAGCAGAGATACGCCGACTTGATGAGCGGGATGACGCTCTGGGGGAGCCGGCCCATCGATCTTCTTATCCTCAGGTGGCTCCTGTTTGATAAGGCGAGAGACATCGAGGTTAAGAGGATCCCAGCTAGGGAACTTGGTACCGTTCACAGCAGCGTAACAATTCTCAGCAAGCTGATGAACAAAGCCCGCCCATCCCATAACGTCATTCGTGTAGTGGTGATGGTGGATGTTAAACACCAGTCCACCACGAATGAAGTTGGCCTTGAAGGCCGACACAACGGGACTGTTGTCTGGATGGGCTTCAGGCTTCTCGCCATAGGTCATAGGAGGTACACTCCATTGCTCAAGATCGCCAAGCGTCACAGCACTAAAGTTTGTCTTCTCAAGATCCTCAAACGAAGGATACTTGTCCGCATCTTCAGGCGCATCAAGCCACTGAACAAAGAAGCGAACAGTAGTATCCTTCTTCTTGGTAAAAGAGTGACCACCACGGGGATCCTTCTCAATGGTTCCACAGTAGTGTCTAGCCTGAGCCAGAGTGCGTTCAAGGCCAGCCTTAAGAATCTCAACGGCTCGTTCTTTCTCTGAATCCTCTAGCTTGAAGAACAGAGCGTAGTTGTTGTAGCTGCAGACGGTGAGGTAGTCGAGGGTGGTCACCTTGAACCTCTCCTCTTCAGGGTCGTTCTCCCATCCTAGTGGGTGAAGATGGTAGACCTGTTGCTTGGGCATGGCGTGGGGCTTTGTGGATTCTAGGCAGTGCGTGTGAAAGTATACGTGATGGGAAGAGTATGGGTGTGAGATTGAGATTGTGCTGGATTTATGAGCCTGGTTGCCGAGAGTGGATTTCTGCAGGAGAATTAAATGACCCCTTTCTTTTTCTTATCTGAAAGTTTTAAGAAGTTTGCATAATTAATAGTGAGGGGGTTCTCAATACGGAAGAATGGCACCGATGTCCCAGTTGCATACAATCGACGAAAAAGTTGAAACACCAGTCTTGGTTAGAACCAACAGCTGTACGTAAGGAAGTGGCCTGATACTTCAATGCAGGCTCATGCAGCCGAGGAGATTCTTGGCTTGGCTGTTCGTGAACTAACGTAGCGTTACAGTTACCAGGTCCCTGGTTCCCCGAGAATTACCCAAGGAACAGAAGTGCCGATCATCTGCAGATTTCTGATGGTGAGGTCGCCAAGTCGGCCAAGCTCATGCAACGCAAACAAGGAACCAGGGATGAGGGAACTTTAAACACTGGACCGGGATAATAACGGGAGCTAATAAAAAGCCCGTAGGCTGGTTGCTAGCTATGCTATGCATGAGATGAGACGTTGAGAAGTTAGCTTTCATAATATTAACGCCTAGAAAAGAACAATTCTAGCTTTTCGAGTCATGGTAATAAGTGTTAGGTGGGGGGAGAGGTGGGGGTTCCAATATTGGACAGTAACCATCTTGAAGCTTGGCGTATGTCCTCTGCATGTGAGTGTAACTTCTCCGGTAGGTCGGTAGTCAGTACATATGCAAGTATTTAGATTTGTTAATGATCTGCTCTGTAGGAATGGAATCCAAGCAGTTGCTGACTTGTCTCGCAAATTGCAATGACTGATCCCATGTGTTGGTCCCCCCTGTTTGCGTTCTTTTCTTTGTGTGGGTGGGGACCCTTATTCCCAGAATTCCGGTTCTATTTTCCAAGTCGAGTCTCAGCTTGGAAATCCCAAGTCCCTTCTATCCGAAGGATTTTGAGCCGTAGAGCTGCTAGTGATTTAGAAGAAATTTCTTACATAGTAGATTCCATGAGCAATATTAAAGTAGAAAACCGGTGTTTGCTCCCGTTCCTAGCCTGCAACAGATCATGAAGCTAATTGCTCGTTTGAACAAGAAGTGGCATGAGCTTGTAACCGAGGTTCCACCCTATGGAGCTCAGTGATGGCCAACTCCAGGTGAACGGCACGCTTTTCCATATGTGGTGCCACTCTTTATGCTTTTTCCTGAGGAAACTTTTGAGAAAACTTTGACAAGCTCCCGTCATTAGCCCCTGCATTCTTCAACGGCCAGAGACCAAACCCGTCAGAACCCGTTGCAGCCAACGTCACGAACTGAACCAGGATCTCGGAAACTCACAGCTGATCTTGGATATGATCACCAGGAGAAAAAGAAGACAGGACAATAACCAGCTGATGTTTCAATCAGGAACTCAATTACGGCCTGCACCGAAGAAAACCTTACAATAAGAAAACGACCTAGTAAATAATTAACAGGTAGAGTTAACCCTCCCGCAAAATCATAGCTGTTTCGCCTCCCGGACCCGAATAATCAGGGGGGGGTATCAAGCTCGCCACGTCTGGGCAAAAATTCTCCTTAACATGGGGGAACAAAGTCATTCCGTAGGATCATTAAAACTCAGCTCGTTCCTTGAATTCTCGTAACTGAACTGAAGATCAAAAGACCTTGTTATTGTTGTTGTCCTGTGCTTTCCCTTCATCATGGCTACACTGGATCTAAATGGACCGGCCCTTGCGCCGCCAAAGGGTGAGGTGTCGAACTTGGATGATCCGCCAAACCAGAATGGCCTTGCTTATACGGTTCTGATTATTTGTGCGGTTATTACTACGATATGCTTCCTTCTGAGAGCGTATGGACGGGTGTATTTGTTGAAGAAGTTTCAGACTGAAGAGAGTGAGTACCGCGTGTCTAATCCTTCAGTGATTCATCACTAATCATGCATTTGCAGTTCTAACGACCTTGGCATATGTTTGTTCAACCCTTTGGGTCTTTGTTGCATGTTGCTGACCAAAATACAGGGCAATTACTGGGGTGCTGCCTATGCTACCTTCAAGATGGTGGATACTCCTGGATATTTCGTCCATCAATGGAATGTTCGTCTCAAGGATGTAATTCCCACAAACTATGTGAGTATTCCTTCACCTCACAACAAAAACAAACAACAAACTGACATATAGCAGTGGGTTCTCATCTTTGGAGTCTGCTACTCTTTCGTCCTCCCATTTCTCAAGATCGCCATCCTCGTCGAATGGTGTCGCCTCTTCGTGCCCAAAGGCACACGAACAAAGAGTATCTTTTGGTGGGGATGTATGATCATTGGCTTCGTCCAAGCTACATCCAATACCGCTATTGTCGTTGCTCTGAATATGCAGTGCAACCCTCATGAAGCTATCTGGGACTTTAGAATCCCGGGTGCCAAGTGCTGGGACTTGCATAAGCTGCAGGTCGCATCTGCTACGATTCACTTGTGCTGCGATATCGCCATCTTCTTACTACCTCAGCAGGTTATCTGGAAGTTGAAGATGTCGTGGAAGAAGAGGTTGGGTGTTTCTGTTATCTTTGGACTCGGTCTCTTGTAAGTGCATACCTGACGATCACTGAGCTTGTGCTAACAATGACTACAGAGCCTGTGTATCTGCTGCCTTCAGATTGGCTGTCACAGTCAAGTACGGCAAAGCAGCCGACGCTCTATATGCCCTCGCACCTCTCGTCTTCTGGGCCACAGCTGAAATGACGTGCGGTTTTTTCATCGTCTGCGTACCCTGTATCCCCAAGATCCTCAAGGAGACTGGTGTCATCCGTAACATCAAGCGAGCCTTTGGCATGAGCACTGCCCCAACTAACCCCAACACTGGAGATCGATATGGCAAAAGCGGGACAAAAGGCTCTCAGCTTTCATCAACAGGCCCCAAGTCATATTACAAGCTAGACGAAGACGGTGTTCCATTGGGGACACTGAAGGGGTCTGAGTCAACGGAATATCTGCGGGATAACACCAACGGTCTGGGTATCACTCGAACAACGCAGATCAAGATCATGCAAGACAATCGCTCGACAAGCGATTCCGAGGCTAACGCTGTGTATCCGGCGTCTCAAAAGCCCTGGGGAGTGTAACAATTGAGTGTTACACTGAAGGTTGTATGAACTCTATAAAAAGGGTCAATCCGAAGGCATTCATAGGGTCAATGCCACTTGTAAAATTTTGTATGTATCTAAAAATAGATATTTAGCTGGACCTTTGGAATTTGGAGGATAATATGAAGCAGAACAGCTTGGTTACGTCTGGATCAAAAAAATCCCATTGCCCAATTTCTATCGCAGAGGTAGTTCAACCGTACAAAACATGTCATTAATATGAGGCCATTATGTGTTACATCGTCGATACCGAGCTGCAGGATACGTCTGATCGTCGCTTGGAGAGCCTTGTTTGATACGAAAAGCCAGATTCGGCAAGGTGAAAGAAAGCAAACCGGAGATGAGGAGATGCAGGAAAATATTCGTAACAGAAAATCCTACATGATATGATGTTGGTCGTCATTGTGACTTCGCTAAGAGCAAAGTCTCATAAATAGTCTCCACTAAGCAGAGAATGATACGAGTCGAAATGTAATGGACAGGGATTAGTGCCGATCTCTTCAGGGGGTGCCCTGTCTGATTCACCGGAGGATTTCCTAGCGTTCTCTTCCGTTCGTCGCCTCGGAGGATTTAGTAGAGCTAGGCCAGTTGATCGGCGTTTCTAAATTTCAGCATGCGGTGTAGCTTTCCGGCAGTTCAAAGGTGCAGGGTAAGCTATAAACTTTTGGACAAACACCCATCAGCAAGGAGAAGGGAAGGCTACATGGTAGACTATGTGCTACAGACGTACAAGCGTTCAAAGCAGCTTATCAACCGGGCCCTAGTTGATAGACCCATGGGGCAAGATTAAACTTCAAGCTCATGTTTCGACTATCCTGCCCCCGTTACGGCCCGCCACGCCCCAACTTAGTTTGGCGTAGCTTGTCTTTGTCTAGCTATAGTAAGCGTTGTATATGGCAGGCGAATGAACACAGATCGATGATTTCCGTCAATTAAAAGCATTCTTGTATATCTGCAGCTCGAAACTAGCTTTCTTTTGCCCCCAAACTCTGTAGTGCATTAGCTTAACTCAAAAGCATTTCTCCGAGTTAACCCTTTGTTGTTTTCGAAGGATTATCTGCAGTAGCTTCAAATACTACTACTAGTTAGGAATATTATCCCGTCTTGCTAAATGCCTCGGAGGAAATTTGGTGGAGTGAGCATTCCACATCGTGCCGTACTATCGAACGACGGGTGATCTAGATCGGGGAACAACAGGCTGGTTGGCCGATTAGCAACTATAGTAGTCTTGAATGATAGTGTTATGTTGGTCATGTTTACTGGTACCGTAGAGTTGTCGTTCCGAATTCTATGCAATCCTCCAAACAAGCTTCATGATGAGTGATATTGCAATTGTCGGTTACTCGTTCAAGCTTCCTCAGGGTGTTGAGGAAGACGAGACCTTTTGGGATGTTCTCCAGAGCCGGCGAAACTTGATGACTGAGTGGCCTGAAGATCGAGTCAAGACAGAATCGTTTGCGAATAACAAGCATCAGAAGGTAACAACTCACAGCACTGCCTAAGCATTCTTGTCTAATGGGATCATAGTGGAATGGAAAGGGAGGACACTTTATCACTGATGATGTAGCTGGATTCGATGCCCCCTTCTTTTCCGTTACGGCAAAAGATGCTGCGGCTATGGATCCGATGCAGCGCTGGACGCTGGAAGCTACTTATCACGCTTTTGAGAACGGTAAGAGATAGAAGAGCCCACTAAAGTCTCTTACGGCGATGGATACTGATAATTAATCTTGCAGCTGGCCTCCCAGTTGAGAGTCTCAAGGGCTCTCGCACCGCCGTATTCTCGGCCTCTATGCTAGAGGACTATAGTAGAATGACAGCCATGGATCCCGATAACCTGGAGAGAACGGCTGTTACTGGAAGTACGGTTTCTTGTATCATTCCTAACCGCGTCAGCTGGTACTTTGACCTGAAGGGACCAAGTATTCACGTCAACACCGCCTGCTCTAGTAGCTTGTCAGCTGTTGATATGGCGTGCAAAACTTTACAAAGTGGTGATGCTTCATGTGTAAGTCAAAGAAATCTCCACTCCATAATCCACTGACTTAAACAGGCTATCGTCACGGGTGCAAACCTCCTTCTTGATCCAAGCATCTTTCAAGTACTAGCTAACCAAGGGTTTCTCTCTCCTGATGGCGTGTGCTACAGTTTTGACGAGCGAGCCAATGGGTATGCACGCGGAGAAGGAGTTATCGCTGTGGTTCTCAAACCAGTACAAGCTGCCGTCGAGAATGGGGATATGGTACGAGCCGTGATCCGGTCGATTGGCTCGAACCAAGATGGCCATACTCCGGTTCTGACCCAGCCTAGCTCGCAAGCTCAGGAGGAACTCATCCGTCATGTTTACAAGCAAGCAGGTTTATCTATGACCGAAACCCGCTACGTCGAAGCTCATGGTAGGTTTTGCGCCCTAAACTTCCTTGTAGACGAGCTGATAGTCGGATTGAGGCACGGGTACTCCTGTTGGTGATCCAATCGAGGTGAAAGCTATAGGTCAATGCTTCCAAGAGCACCGTTCTCCTTCGGAACCACTATATGTGTAAGGTATCTCTCTATTCGCCAAGAAAATGTTTACTGATGATCTAGACAGTGGTTCAGTTAAAGCAAATGTCGGGCATCTTGAAGGTGCCAGTGCCCTTGCAAGCTTGATCAAATGCACCTGTAATATGACTCTCCTCCAGCTCAACATCAAAGGATACAGAACTGACACGGCCAGTGATACTTGAGAAAGGAATTATTCCTCCCAATGCCCTTTTTGACAAGATCAATCCCGCACTGAACGCAAAGTCCTACAATATCGACGTAGGTCCAAGCCTTCTAGACGTTGAGGGTTGCTTAATAACTGAGGCTATTATAGATACCAACGCAGAGTATCAAGTGGCCTGTCCAAGGTCTCCGTCGTGTATCGATCAATTCCTTCGGATTTGGTGGATCCAACTCGCACATTGTTCTCGATGATGCTCTCCATTATCTTCAGGATCAAGGCCTGAGCGGTTTACATAACACAACCCTGGTTCCGAAGGCTCTCATAAACGGTTTTGCAGCCACTAACGGACACCACGCCCATCCCAATGGGACCAACGGCATGAACGGTATAGCCAACGGCGTCACAGACATTGAACTTCCAAAGATGCTGGTATGGACTGCTGCAGACGAGAAGGCGATCAAGCGCACCATCGAAGCTTATCGCATCTTCTACAAGAACAAGGTGTCAGGCCACCCCGAGAAGCTACAACGTCTGGCATCCACTCTTGGTTCACGACGTAGTAATATGCTTTGGAAAACCTTTTCTATAGTCAGTGGCCCAGCAAAAGAACTGTCACGTTCGAAGCCTATTCGGAGCTCAGAAGATCTAGGCGTGGCTTTTGTGTTTACGGGGCAAGGAGCTCAGTACATCAACATGGGTCTGGGTCTCGAACACTATCCTATTTACAAGGAGACATTACAGAAGATTAGCGACATTTATTCCAGCTTCGGCTGCTCGTGGAATCTGTTCGGTAAGTAGAGGCCGTATGGACTCTTTGAGATTATTGGTGGCTAATATCCGTTCAGACGAGCTGAGCTGTAGCGAGAACATCAACAAGCCCGAATTCAGTCAGCCTCTGTCAACTGCAGTACAGATTGCCTTGATCGAGCTGCTCAATAGCTTTGGAATCATGACCAAGGTAGTCATCGGCCATTCTTCTGGAGAAATAGCTGCTGCGTAAGTTCACCTATCTCTCCGTGCATTGAATCAGTGAACTAAGCTTGGTCAGATATACTTCGGGTGCGCTATCTCTCGAGTCTGCCTGCAAAGTGTCTTACTTCCGAGGTCTTTTGGCTGGAAAGCTTAGACAAACCAATGCGGCATCCCCAGGTGCCATGTTATCTATCAATTTGGCAGCGCACAATGTTTCGGAATACTTGGAGAAAATTGGTGTCACTTCGGTCAACATAGCGTGCATCAACAGCCCTCTCAACACGACTCTCTCTGGACCCGAGGAGGCCATTGACAAGGTCAAATCTTGGGCGGATCAAGATGGAATTTTTGCGCAGAAGCTCAAGACCGGAGTGGCATATCACTCGCCGTCTATGAAGACCATCGCGAATGAATATCTTGCTGCACTCAAAGGCCTCATTGAGAGAAAGGACGGGACCAGCATTCCAATGATATCATCTGTCACCCGCAAAATTACTTCTAAAGAGGCACTCTCAACTCCTCAATACTGGGTTGACAATATGTTGTCTCCTGTTCGATTCACCGAAGCAGTACAGGTCATCGCAAACAAGAACTCAGCACGCAAGCTTGGCCTCGGCAACATCACTGACCTAATCGAGATTGGGCCTCACCCCGCGCTTCGCAGACCAGTGAAAGACATACTGAAGGAAATGGCCAACTCTGCGAAAGGAGTGCTATACAACTACGCGTTGCATAGATCGCATCCAGCCGCGCAGACTACGCTGGAACTTGCCGGGCAGCTCTTCTGTCAAGGTTATCATGTTTCAGTCTCAGCGGTCAATCGGCAAGCCAACAAGGAGAAGTTCCTGGTTGATTGCCCCAAGTATCCATTTGATCGATCCCAGCGGTATTGGGCAGAGTCAAGGCTGAGCCGAGATTTCAGGTTGCGCGAGGCTGTCAAAGGAGAGTTACTTGGTGTTCGGGTATCGGATTGGAACCCCCTTGAACCTCGATGGAGGAACTTTTGGAGTATCGACTCTTCTCCGTGGGTTGGAGATCACAAGGTATGACCTACCAGTATTCCAAATAATCTTCTAACCACGATTATAGATTAGCGATACGATTCTGTTTCCAGCATCCGGCATGCTTATTATGGCTATCGAAGCCGCCCAAGAGATGATCCCATCCGATTATGCTGTCTTGGGGTACATGATTGAGAGAGCTGATTTCATGAACCCCATCATCGTACCAGAAACTTGGGAAGATCGCCTCGAGACGCAAGTACGCCTCCGAGTTGTCGACAAACAGCAGACAACAGATTTCGACGTCAGCATCTTTACGTGCTCGCGCAATGAATGGGTCGAGTGCTTTAATGCTAGCATTACGGTAGAATATCAAGATAACAACAAGGATCAGGAGCGAGAGATGAACCACGAGCAATGGCGACATCTATGTCAGAAAGCTACTGAAACATGCAACTCACCAATCGGCTCTCGCATGTTTTACCATGATGCGGCAGAAGTTGGGCTTCAATACGGAGATTGGTTCCAACTGATGCGCGGTATTCAGTGGGATGGGAAGACTTCAGCTGTGGCGCGTATCGATATGCCCAAATCAAAGTTCAATACCAGGAGCTTGGTTCATCCAGCAGTGTTAGACCAGGCATTCCAAGTGCTTCGAGCTGCTTCAGGTCAACAACACGCAGCCAACGTCCCAGTTCGACTTGAGAATGCGTGGTTCTCCTCCAAGCCATGGAAGACATCTTCAGTGAGGTGGTTATCTGAGTCTGTTCTCACCGTCCATGGCTATGGAGAGCAGGGTAAGATTATGGCTCTCAGTGAGGATGGAGATATACTCTGTTGCATCGAGCGAGCAGTGACTTCAGCTGTTTCGGGGCAAGTGACTGAGAAGGAGAAGAAGCTGGTTTACTCGACTGAGTGGAAGCCACAATTGAGTCTACTCAGTCCTAATCAACTCGCACGGTTATGTAGCGCCAATGCCCTGCTGAAAGACGACAGCACAGTTCTGACAAATCACTCAAAACTCTGCCGTACGCTTGAGCTTGCTGCTGAACGCGTACTTAAGCACGTCAACAAGTCTAAAGTTCCCGCAGATCTCCAACGTCATGTTGAGTGGATGGAACACCACGTCAGCAAGCTATCCCCAGAACAGCATCGCGAAGCGGATATGATCAATGACGACGAAGTCGAATCTCGACTGGCAGAGGTTGACGCTGTTCTTCCAGCCTGGAAGCTATACACGACGTGTGCACGGAAACTACCTAAAATTCTCTCCGGAGAACTCGATCCACTTCAGGTAGTCTTTGAGTCTGACCAGGCTGATATCTTTTACTCAGATCTTTTCAAGAATCTGTGCGCGGATGGACAACTCAACTATCTGCTAGACTTGGCGTCTCATGAAAATCCAGCTTTGAGAGTTCTCGAAGTCGGCGCTGGCACGGGTGGCATGACGGGACATGTCATCTCAGCTTTGCAAGAACGTGAGAAGCGAACAGGAGGATTGGCCTTCTCTGAGTATACATACACCGACATATCGCCCGCTTTCTTTGAGACTGCAAGCCAAAGATGGCCAGACCTAAAGTCCCAAGGTCGCATTACTTTCAAGACTTTTGACCTGGATAGACCAATTGACAGTCAGGGCTTTGAGCCAGGATCTTACGATTTGATCATCGCTGCCAGTGTGCTTCACGCGACTCCATACCTGGAAGCAACTATTCGAAATGTTCGCAAGGCCCTGAAGCCAGGTGGTCGTCTCATCTTGCTCGAAGTCATCAACCCAGATGACATTGCGACTAACTTCATGGCTGGACTTGTACCAGGCTGGTGGGTTGCTCGTGAGGAGTGGAGACCTCATTCAGCTGCTATCCCCGAGCATCTGTGGGATAAGTGCTTGAAGGATAATGGCTTTTCTGGTAATGATCTTGTGATTCGAGATTACCAAGATGACCAGTGTCACATCATGAGCGTCATTGTCACCACCGCCAGTGAGATTGAACAGACTGTCGGGCAAAGGAGCACAAAGGGCCGCTTGATAATGGTCGTCAGCGGCAAGTCTTCGCCGGTCGAGAGGGGACTGGCGGAACAAATTCGTTCCCGATTGGACCCCAGTTCGGAGCGAACTGCATGCATTGTACCGTTCTCTGTGGACTCACTAAGAGAGGGATTAACCAACTTGATGAGCGACGACCATGTCATATGCCTGGCTGAAGCCGGGGGCAGGCCTCTTCTCTCGACTCTATCAAAGGAAGAGTTCAGCTGCCTCAAACTCCTGATAAGCAAGGTTCCCAACCTTCTAGGGGTCACTTGGAATAATCTAAATGATCCCAGATATCCAGACTATAGTGTCGCCAAAGGCTTCTTCCGCTCCATTCGTGCAGAGCAGCCTGATACTAATATCGTCTCTCTGGCCATCGAAGGCACGGAAGATCGGAACGCACAAGCTGGATTCATCTCTCAGGTCTTCCAAACTGCATTCGACTTAGAAAAGCCGGCTAAAGAGGTGGAGTATGTTGTTCGAGATGGTGTCATCACTACAGGTCGAGCAATCAGGGACATAACCACTGATACCGCCCTGCGATCCTTGGTCTCGAAGCAGTTGCAGCAGAAGTCTTGGGGTGATGGACCAGCTTTGAAACTTTCGATTAGTCAGCCAGGATCTCTCGAGTCACTCCGGTTCGTCGAGGACGAGACCTACACTGAGGACCTTGGCCCTCATGAGGTTGAGATTGAGGCCAAAGCTTGGGGTCTGAGCTCCCGCGATCTGGAAATCGCCCTTGGCCAACCCAACAGACGTACCGAGCAGTTTGGAAGCGACTGCGCTGGCATAATTACTCGAGTCGGAATCAAATGTGATCAATCTCTGAGACCAGGTGATCGGGTTAGCATGATCTCTCCTGGGTGCATGCGGAAGTATCCTCGTGCGAATGAGGCCTGTGTTTTCAAGATTCCAGATTCACTGAGCTTCGATGACGCTGTATCTATCACGCCGCCCGGCTTGACTGCTTGCTATTCTGTGCTCAACGTTGCTCGCTTGCAAGAGAATGACAGGATCTTGATTCACTCAGCTACGCAGGGTGCAGGTCAGATTGCGGTCAAGCTCGCACAGATGTTGGGCGCTCAAGTCTTTGCTACCGTCTCATCAACTAAAGACAAAGAATTCTTGATCGAAAAGCTTGGCATGAGTGCAGACCACATCTTTAACACTAATATGTCGTCCCTCCTGCCAACGGTGATGCGAGTCACTGAGAGCGAAGGTGTCGATGTTGTTCTCGATTTTTCTGGACAGGCCATACTGCGCGCATTACTCTATTGTGTAGCTGATGCCGGGCGAGTGATCAGTGCTGGGGGCAGAGGCAGCTCAGAGGTCTTTAAAGGACCCTCGGATATCTTGGCCAAGAATCTGACTTTCTCGACCATCGATGTCTTGGGTCTAAAGTCCAAAGTCATGAGTCAGCTTGCCAAGAAAATGATGCAGCTGCTGGCTGAAAACAAGATTCAACCACTACAGCCATTGCACGTCGTTAAGGCATCTAGCATTGGAGAAGCGTTTAAGAAACTGCAAGAAAATACCATGGGACGTGTTGTGATCACAGCAGAACCTGAGGATATGGTCCCAGTATGTCTATTCCAGCCTCACTGACAGAGAAAAAGGCTAACACATAACTTTACAGCAATTCGTTCAAGACTACCGTCCATGGAGCTTCGACAGCAACTCTACCTATCTAGTGGCGGGTGGATCTGGAGGTCTCGGACGAGCCATTATCCAATGGATGGTTGACAGAGGAGCCAAGCACTTCATTGTCCCCTCTAGATCTGGTGCAACCTCTCAGGTGGCTGCGCAATTGTTGGCAGAGCTGACATCCCGCGGTGTCGATATAATAGCACCCAAGTGTGACGTGTCTATCCGCGAAGATGTAGAAGCCATGCTCCAAGATTGTGCTAGGACCATGCCACCCGTAAAAGGCTGCATCAACGCTGCAATGGTTCTTCAAGACGCAATATTCCAGACCAGCATGACATTTGAACAATGGAATCTGACAATGCGTTCCAAAATCAACACTTCTAAGGATCTACATGAACTGTTGCCCAAAGATCTCGACTTCTTCATCCTTCTGTCCTCCCTTGCCGGTGTCGTTGGTCAGATGGCCAGCGCAAACTATGCTGGTGGTTGCGCATACCAAGATGCTCTGGCGAGGTATCGCAGAGCCCATGGTCAGAAAGCGCTATCTCTCGATATTGGATGGATGCGAAATATTGGTATCATTGCTGAAAAGGAAGCGTATCAGCGCCAGAGACAGACGTCGAATGATATGCAGCCCATCGATGACAAGGAGCTACTTGCTCTGTTGAGTTTATGCTGTGACCCGAACAATCCGATCGAGCTACCGCCTTTCGCTGAGGGACAAGTCCTTTTCGGCTTGCGCACACCCGTGGATATTCTTGAGGAAGGACAGAAACCTCCAGCATTACTAGAGAGACCTCTCCTCAGTGCATTCTCGTACCTAGTGGGCGGAAACAACGCTTCAACTCCGGTGGTTGATCACGCTGAGAACGCGAGAGATCTGTTCCAAAAGTCCACAGACCTCAAAGAGCGGCAACAGGTTATCATACGGGCTATAGCAGCCAAACTTGCGCGGGCAATGTCTATTCCGCCTGACGATGTTGAACCAAGCAAACCATTATCGTCTTATGGAGTTGACTCACTGATGGCAGTTGAGCTGAGGAACTGGATCAACAAAGAGTTTAGTTCTACGGTTGCTGTTTTTGATATAATTGGTGGCATTTCCATCACCGGGGTAGCAGAGGTTGTAGAGGCAAGGAGTTCTATCTAGAGCCAGTTCTTCACTGGATAGACAGTCCAAGAACCACAAAGGAGGACAAGATATACATATCCGATATGATTCATCGATAAACATACTACTCTAGAGCCCTTTCGTGCACCAATTCGGAGTCCCCTACCTGGCAACAACAAGCTGTCCATGCGGTGTATGGTTAATAGTGACGTTAGGACCACTATTGTTGAAATCAATACGCAGAGCCTGTCTCATCCTAGCCAAGTCAATCAGCTGCCCGACTTCCATGGACTGGCCAAAAGAGATATAGAAGGCGTTGGAGGGCTGGATCTGGTACTGGCAACCAGGCTCAGGTCTAAAAGTAGCAATCGGGACAACGCTACCACCGTCAGGGGAACTAACTACACCAACGAAGAAGTTGTCTATGGGGTATGATTAGTCAGGTAGATACATCGAGGCTGCAAAAAGGACTCACTCTCGGTGGCTGATTGAAGAGTGAAATCATTCCCGGTGTCAACTTCAAACGCATTGACAAAAGCAGACTGTGGTGCTGGGTTTTTGTCAAAGGAGGGCATCCGCTCATTTATAACCACCATATTCAGAGTAGTTCCAGGATTTTGGCTACCATCAGGAGACAGTGTACCAAGCGACACTTGCCTCGACTGGGTGACAGTGGCTCTGGCACCATCCATGGCGCCACCCCTCCAGGTGCCGACAACACCAAAGTAGGACTTGTACGTCTCGAACTCGACAGTTGAACCATCGGGGCAACTGTCGGCAGATTGATAAACATGTGTCCAGACATTACTGTTGAAGGAACCAGTGACTTGGGGCTTCTCGCTTATGAGGTTATAACCCTGCGTGCTACCGGTGTTGTTGTTGATTCGGATGTTGTATCTGTTACCCATTTTGGCGGTTGTTTGAGTGTGTGGCGGAGAAAAGTGTTTGGGTCAGAAGATGGTGTTAAACTTGTGATAGTTCTTGATGAGATGGTAAGTATCAAAATGAAGACAGATATACCCTTTTATATTATTTCGGGTGAGAACTGATAAAGCCTCGCTGTGAGGGACTTCCCAATAAATCAATTCATACTACGCAGTACATCAGTGTACTGTACTACATACAAGTAGACACTAGTTTGGGCTGAAAGTGTTCTAGACACGATATCTCCTTTGGAGGCTGGCTGAATTAGCTGTAAGCTAGTGTGCACCATTGCCCACTATGCCCAAAGTGGACTACAAGTGTGCCATGCGCGAAGCTGAAAACTGCATCTCCCTTGGGCTATTGAATGGACTATTTGCTTCATGTGAATCATGAAAACAAGCAGTACCCCTCATTTAGTCAACTACAGTCAATTCCTATCATGACAAGACCTCCTCTGAACACGCACGTGGCGTCCTCCACTGCCTCATCAGCTAGCGAAATACCGCTCACTGTCACCATTACGAACTCCACAGGTAGCACACAGAGCCACGCCCTCTTCGCTGACACACCCAAGATCAGACCAGGTATACCAGTCATCAGCAACAACATCATCCTAGTGCTTAGCGGCGTAGCTAGTGCCTCCGGCCAAGCGTACTTCACGCTTCCCAAGTCGCCATTTTACGCCATATGCGATCCAAGCTACGGTGGTGAATCCACGGTTGAGGCTACCGTCCAAGTTCTGAATTCACGACCCGTTGAGGTTGGCCAGAAAGCTGAAGACCAGACTCTTGTGGCGGGCACCACGCTAGAGCTAGTGATCAAGAGGGGAACTCCGAATTTTGCCAACAGACCTGATATCCTACTGGTCGTGAAGGGTGTTTCTGTATTCGGACAGGCAGCCAGTTTACCCATAGTCGAGCACCTGCTGGGAGGTCCAGACCTCACCCCCTCAAATATCCCATGTGGCTAAGGTAGTATTTCCAGGCGATTTCGTTGTCGGCATCTCGTTATTCAAGAAACTCTCCCACTACTTCGGACCATTTGCTACGATTAGACCTGCGCCTGGGGCTGAGTATCAGACCCAGCCGCTCAACCGGTTCTACCTCGCTGTCGGGGACTACGATGTGCGTTGGCCAACGCCAAAGGGGGTTGAGAACGGAAGCTGCCTGAAATGACTTTAATTTTTTGGAGTTGGACAATGTTCAGGTTCATAATATGGAGACGGGTCGTTTGTTTGTAAAGTCGGATTTTAACGAAGATTGAGGAGGGCTTACTTGCGTAGGCTGGAAGATGGCTGCAATGGGCCCGAGATCATGGGACGGGGCGAGCGGCTGAGATCTATCCTTGCGACTGTTTACAGCCAGCCACAAGGTTTCCTGAAACTGTACAAATACATGACGAATAATTTAGGTGATACCATCCACGTTGGCTAACTGCAACGGGCCCAGCTGGACACAACAAGCCTTCATTCTTCACCAGGTTCTTCCCAATATGAATATGCCTGACCCCGCAATCACAAAGTCTTGACTGTACTCCCAAGGTTTTAACTATTGGCAGAGATTTGAAACATGCACAAGGCCTTTTGAGATGTGAGTGGCTGGTGTTAGTTCCTTGCAGGCGCTATCCCGATTATCTGGGAATATCTCCCGCCTCCGTTCAATAGTGTCCATGCTAGCGCACGGAAGGATCAGGCCAACCATCTTGTTCTAATAGAAGATAAAGCCCAATAACTACCCGCTCCAGATCGGACGAGTCTAGATCGTCGGGGCTGTTGGCCTCCTCTCCACGATTGACTGGCCGCTCGGCGTTTGGGCAGTAGAATATCGGCAGCTCAC
Organism: Fusarium burgessii; assembly: GCA_002980515.1. Lineage (NCBI taxonomy): Eukaryota > Fungi > Ascomycota > Sordariomycetes > Hypocreales > Nectriaceae > Fusarium > Fusarium burgessii. The sequence goes on along the minus strand of PVQA01000973.1, from coordinate 1,010 downwards.
TTCTTGCTCGGAAAGCCTTTGCTACCAGCAAAGAACAAAATACTTCAGAGTCGACATCCGACATTGTTATAAGAACAAGTTCAGTATGAGAAAAGCGTGAAATATCTCTACCAGATATGAGCAAGTAATGATAACGAGCCAAGATTTGTCCTCTCTCTTGGTCCTCGTCGATAACCCTACCTAGATGCCTGAATGTTGCTAAGCTTGGGCTCACAATTAGTGAGATTGAGTCCCCAATCACTCTTACATAGGATATAATTTGTACTAATGAGTTAGATTGCAGTGAAAATGCCGTTAAGTATTTTAAAGTAATAGTTCTATTACATCGAGAGTTAAAAGTAGTAACAAACAGTCACACCTAAAAGTGGACAAGAAATGAATCAGTATTTGCATGCAACTATAGTGAGGACCATCTATAGCCAAATGATTTAAGAACAGCCCAGACGCAAACGTGTTATTGAAACTGCACATCTTAAAATCACTTTTAGCGTAGTGACTTTTAGCAGTGTGGCTTTACAAAGCTTACTTAGAAATAGCGTGGTTTCAGTCTCAATTACCATCCCTGCATTGGAAAACCATTGCGCATCCACGATTGTATCCAGTATCGCCTTGGGCAGGACCGTTGCGAGCAGGCTGCAGACCTTCATAGTTAATCTGTCCATTAGCCGGGGCGGCAACGGGCAAGGCCAAGGCCCCCGAGAGCATGGCGATGATGGTAATGGCGAAGAACTTCATGATGAAAAGAATGGCTTGAGGTGAGTTGGTTAAAGGAATGAATTGAGTCGGTGATGAAGTAGATTGTGTGGATTGGCAAAGTAGTATTTATATGGCACGTTTTATATGGGGTATATTTCTAACGTTGCATCACATAAAATGACAGCGGGGCCAATAAACCTTATGAAAGAGGTAAGTTAACTTGGGGGGTTGCTGACTTGCCCTAAAAATTGACCCTCTATTACAATTTAGATATATAATTTGCTTAAAACTTAATATTTATATGGAACTTATAT
>PVQA01000968.1:0-10711 GCA_002980515.1 Fusarium burgessii | reverse complement strand
GCGGGTGGATGATATTAATTCGTCTTGGAAGGAATCAAATGGATTGTACTCGCGCGCCCTCACCGCGGCAGGAAGGTTACTGCTCGAGATTTCCCACTGAGCGGGAAGGTCGCGATAGTCCTCTTCCCAGAGCTTTTGGATGAGCTGGCGTGCCGCGAAAAGCCATTCCTCCTTGTCACCGTAGGCTTTTGTCAAGAACGACCACTGTATACCGGGGTGGAGAACCGTGGCTGCATAGTATATTGGCGTCTCATCAAGCTTGGTGTAGTACTTGTTGAGCTTGGCCCAGGCCGAATTGACGCACGAGGAATAGTAGCTAGGTTCCACCCGATGTGTTGCCTCAGTCTTTGCTTTTTCCAGCGTAGAAAGGAGGAATTCGTATGTGACAGCAACCTGCCAAATAATTCCATATTGAGCTTCAGCGCCTCCCTTACGGACTCGGAGCTGACAGTCCCCTTCAAGCCGCAAAAGGCAAGAATCGAACATTCTAAGAATATCTCTGAACCAACTGAGGGCATCCCAGTCTGCGTCACTCAGTAGATTTGCTTCCTCAAGACATCGAGGGAGTTGGCTTGGCGGCTGGGTACGGGTAGATCTGGGCCGTTGAAATTTCCTGCTTGATTGAATCATAATGTTAATGAGCTCCTCCAGATGGCGTCGGAGCTTAATTGCTCGCTCGATCATATAATATTGAGACAACCAGCGTGTGCCGTTGTCAAGCACGACATCAAGAGTGCCTGGATAGGACTTGTCAGGGTCCTCATCTTGTAATTTCCGCAGAATTGCTGTCGCCTTATTCGACCGATTGACCCAGACGACAAGGTTGTGGAGTTTACCTACTGGACCTCTTTTTGTCCACTCTGCAAAATCGTCCGCATCAAGGTCCTCGAGTGTATTGCTGTCTTTAATGAAGAGGAGCGCTTTGGCGACAAGGTGAAGAATATGCCCGAAACACCGAATCCTTCTGCTGGCCGGATTCTGCCACTGAAGCTTGTGGCCTATCGCTTCGACTGCTCCTTCATTGCTTGCGGCGTTATCGAGAATAATGCATCCAACCTTGTTACTTGCAATCAACTCGAAGTCATCCAACACCTCCATAACAGCGGCTGAGATATCTTCTCCCGTGTACTCTATGGCGACTTTTGGGAGGCCAAGGACGATCTTCCGTGGCTGGAATGTATCTTCATCGAGGAAGAAGGCGTTTATGGAGAAGAATGAATGTCTGTTCCGGGACGTCCAGCCATCAAATGCAATATGAACCTGGCTTGGGCTTCGTGACAGTGCGTGGATGACGCGCGATTTGTATGTGTTGAACTCGTCGATGATCCTGGCTCGAACCGTTTCGTGGGTTAGATTGGCGGAAGTCTCGTGGACCAAGGGGTTCAGGTACTGAAAGACCTTTTGGAGGCCTTTATGCTCCGGTACGCGAAATGACAGATTTGCATCGGTGATCCATTGGACAATGTGGCGCTGGAACGTGGTCTTGTCAAATCGAGTAACCAACTCGTCGTGAAAGTCGTCCCTCTTCCGTTTCTTGGCTGCCAAATCATGAAGGGTCAGTTGATTCGGGGGCCGCTCCTGCATATATCGTGTTGCTTTTGATGGATCTGGATGAAAAATATTGTGGGCCTTGCTGAGATGACCTTCAATGTTCCGAGTATTGGATGAGACGTAAGCCTTTGGCCGGGGAACGCCATGCTGGACACAGTGACAACAGAGCCACGTATGGGGGCCAGACTCATTGCCTTTGGACCTAGCTTGAACGTCATAGCCGTGAGCCCAAAACCAGCCGGTAGCTTGTCCAGTTCGAGAGGACCCAATGGCTGCGGACAGTCTGCGATACTGCATCCCAGTCTTTGATGATTGAATGGCTGCTGCGAGACGAGGAATCGTGCATTGGCAAGGTTGGATCTCCGGGATAGGATATTTCCGATATGTTAGCATCGGTTGCGTAACTCAATAAATCGCTTCGAGATGCCATTTGGGCAATGGTTCTGGGTGGCATCAAGGGCAATGAGAATCTGCCAAACCAAGACCCAATCGAAAAAGGGGGAGAGCGTGGGGAAATCGGGAAATGAGAGGACGGTTGGGGAAGGGATTGTCAGAGGTACCGATACTTCGGAGCAGGAGGATGCCATTAGTACTGAGAAAGTACAGCTACCTTACCCGATTTTCACCAGCCGTCTTGGCATCTATCTACATTTCGTCTATCTACCGGACCTCCAGGTAGATAGATAGATGTAGGTCTACATCTATCTACATCTACATTTCATCTACATCGGTAGATAGATTCGCCAGCCTGGTTGTACGTACGTACAGCGGCTAAAATACAGTACGTACGTACGTACGTGTACAAGAAATTGCATCACTAATCCAGTGGCTTGTCCAGTTCGAGTTGAGAGATTCCAATGGCCACGGACGGTTTGAGAAACTGTACTCCAGTCTTTGACGGCAATTGAGGTGCTGAGGGACGACGATGAATCTAGTTTTGGTAGATCTGGCTGGCTGGATAACTCTGAGCAATTATTTGTATCAGTTACCGATTGACTGAACAAGTCGCTTGGAGTTGGCATTGTGGCAGATGCTCTATACTGTGAGTCGACTGTATGGTATGCCACCTGACATTTGAAAAGGGGAAGCTGTATCAAGAGATTGACCAAAATTTGTAATAAGCTTGAGGAAAAGGTGGAAGGGAAAGTATCTGACAGGGGGTTTGGTAGGTAGTAAGGTGAAGGTACCGGTACCTTGCTTTGGAAGGGAATTGCGCACCAAAGTCCCTCTACTTTCCGTCTTCATCTCGGCGTCTATCTAAATTTCGCCTTCATATCCGACGGTAAGATAGATAGATAGATGACCCACATGGCCCCTTGGTAGATAGATAAATGTAGATCTACATCTATCTACATCTACATTTCGTCTATATTGATAGATAAATTCCCCACCCTGGTTATCACTTACACCATGCACTCAACTAGCTTCGACTTGGATCAACATCCGGGTGACTGGACCATACAGGGGACTTTTTGGCATCATCTGGGCTCAAAGAGTCTATCCTCTTATTATAGTAGTTGAATACAGGTCAAGCGAGTAGGTGCCTCGACATACTTATCGGTCAGAGGTCATATCATCTACGCTTGAGCCTTGGAAAAAGTATAAGTAGGCCCCATCCCTTCTACTACAATTAGAATATCTCTAAGAGTAGATACAACAAGGTATCAAACAAACAGTCACCCAATCCCCAGCAATGAAGATTTCGACCTTTATCAACTTGGTATACGGCCTCATGGCTATTGCGACACCAGTTTTCGCCTCTGACCGATGCTGTACGGCTTCATGTGCCATTTTCCTCGGTGGCACTCGATGTGATGTATGGTAATGAAAACTTGTCGAAATGCTAAAGAAACGAACTAGCCAATTCGCAGAACAACAAAGAATGTTCAGGCGCTCCATTGACGTATTATCGATGTCGCCCGAGGAACTTGATTCTTGCTGCGGCAGAGGCAAAAGCAGAGGGAGAGAAAGAGGGTGAGGCAATGCCAGACGTACACGATGGCACTGATGATGAAAAGCTTTCTAGATGATCTGAGATTGGAATTGGTATTTGCTCAACTAGGAATCCCCTATAGAACCTCTTGTAAAAAGTTCAATTGTGCCTTGATATTCTCTTCAAAAACCTCTCCATAATAAGGATCGAAATGACCAGCATCCTTCAGGATAGCAAGTTTCTTTGGCTCATACGCTGACGCATAGGCTTTGAGTTGAGTAAACGTTGGTGCTGTAATGTCGTTGCTGGCACAGACTACGAGGAGTGGTGTAGGTGCAATCCGATGAATAAAAGCTTGAGGTTCAAAGGCAACGAGGTTGAGAAGCGTTTGAGGCGTGACACTCGGAGCCCATGGCACGCCTTCGGTTTCTAAAGCCTTGATGAAACCATGTAAACCAACATCGTGTAAAAGAGCGCCATTATCTGGGTCGGCACTTTCGCCTGAAGTCTCGGCAAAGAGTTTCGTAAGAGGAGGAGGGTTACCGGCTTTGACTTGCTGTCGGCTGGTGTAGAGGGAAGGCATCATCGGTCCAAGGTTAGCACTAAGCGCTTCGCCCGATACAAAAGGGACCTGTGAAATCACGGCGCGAATACGTTTGTCGAAAGCTGAAGCATGAATCACAGAACCGCCGCACATACTGCTGCCCCAATAGATAATCTTAGTAGCATCAACCTCATCCAAAGAAGCAGCATAGTCGAAGGCATCTGAGAAGTCGCGTGCTTGCTGAATAGGATTCGCTTCGCTTCGTGGAAAACCATCACTTGCACCCCAGTTACGGTGGTCATAAAGCAGAACTCCGTACCCAACAGCCTGAAAGCGCTTTGCAAAGTTGGGCAAGAACTGCTCCTTTAAACCTGCCAACTAGAGAAAGGTTAGTAGATGATCAAGGCGATAGGAAGGCAAGCATAAGCATACCCCGTTGGCCATGATAATGCATGGATACTTTCCAGCTCCAGCACTGTAGAACCAACCTCTGAGGGTAAGGCCATCCACGGTAGGAAATTCAACATCTCGAAGACCTGGTGCCATTTTGAAGGATATCTTATAGTATAAATTGGAATAAATCTCTATTGGTTGAGTGCTTGGCTAGTAGGAAGACTTTCATAGCGGCGGAAAAGAAATGTCTTAAGTATTACTGTACATATGCATCTTCCTCTTCATAGATGGACTCATGACAAGCTCAAGCACTTGGTTATCATTTTCGGCTGAAGTCAGAGTGGTTCCGATCGGATCGGATCTGGGTGCTGCGTAGTATCCGAAATAGTGGATACTGAGATGGAGAACCCCGGGCCTGTCGGGGTCCCCAGAAACCTGTTCAGATGGGACACCTGAGTAACACATATAGAACCTTGTATTCATCTTCATCCCACGAATGAACCAGATAGGAAGATGCAAGTCGCAAATATTAACTGTAAGTGGTATATATACACCTTAAACAATAATCGTAATAATAGAGACCAAGACATCTGACAGTATATCGTGATGAGTTACATACAGCCTCACAAATGAAAGCTTATTCCCCACCTGGTCCAAGTGCGACTCTTTAACGGACTTTAGAAAAAGACCGAAATTCCGGCACACCGAAGGTTCCGTGTTAAGTTAGCGACGTAGTACCAGTAGTTCTTATTCAACACTTGTTCTATTTATTTTTCTCTTGAGTCAACCCAAGAACAATATATATATTTATGACTTTATACAAGAAATTTGTAGTATAGGTGATTTAGAAAAGACCAGAGTTAGGAGTGCAGTTGAGGCAAGCAACAACGGGTAATCGGAAATAGTTGCAAGCTTGAGTATTAAGGCATTCTATCATTCTACTTCATTCTCATGATACATAGTTGATGTGTCATGACTGTAGCTCAGTGGGAAGCTGAAGCCCGACCCTACCAGGTTCCCCAGATGTGGCGCTGTTCTATCCTACACTATTGTCTTGGAATATCAAACTAGATACTTGATAGGTTAGCTTCTTTTAGTACACTCGTCAACCCCGCGTTTTTGATCAGCCGCGGTTTAAACTTGAATATTGTTCTCTCTTTAGAGTCTTGTTCATAAATCCAAGGTTTTGCTTGTGCTTCTGATACTCAGCCCCGATGCCTTCACGTAAGCTTAAAGAAAGCGAGCGCCGTCGATGTGCCAATGCTTGTCATACATGTAAACGCCGCAAGGAACGCTGTGACGGTCGCCAGCCGTGTGGACGATGCATCACCCGTCGTGTCGAGGCTGAATGCAGCTTTATGTCGTCGTCAACCCCGACCCGCCGCAACGTTCGAAAAGTACGCCTGGGTCCAACGCTGAGTGAACCGAGTCGAGACGACTCACAGGGCTCATTTTCGCCTGGTGCATCCTCTTCTATTGAAGTCTTGGATCAGACACAGCCTCAACTCAACAACAGGTCGGGACATGGAATCCATTCAGACCCTTGCGACGCTAGTCCGCAGCTCTCTCGGCTTGTTCAAGACGGCCACGGAAAATTTGTCTTCATCGGCGATGCAGCAAACTTATCTTTTCTGCAAATCATCCGACTTCTGGTCCGTGACTCGGTCGGCCCTTGTGCCTTCACTGAGGATGCTCTGCAGCATCTCATGATCGAAGCAAAACCCCCGAACACATCCGATTGGATCACCGACATAATGGACGACAGGCCAACAAGACCCGACGTGGAAGAGGCTCGCTATCTTCTCTCTTGGTATCTCAGGTCAACTAGTTGTGTCCTCAACCTTTTTGAAGAGACGGAAATCAGTCAGTCTCTGACACGCTGGTATGAAACAGGCTCTGATAAGCCAGAAGATAAAGTGTCAGCGGCCGTCTTCTTTCTCATATTCGCAATCGGTGCCCAAACATGTCCCGAGAACAGGGACCGAGAAGCAGAGCTGTATTTCAACTATGGACGCTTCCTGACCGCCTCTAATATTATGGACGACATCAGCATCTCAGCAGTTCAGTCCAACATTCTTATCACAATGTACCTACTGGGCGCGTCAAGGCGTAACGCTGCATTCATGTACCTAGGCAGCGCTGTCCGTGCTGCATACGCTCTCGGTATTCAACGACACGATATCAACAAGCATTTCAAGCAATCGGATTACCTTTTGCGGGAGCGGCTTTGGAAAGTCCTCCGTGTGCTGGATCTATTCATGAGCGCATCTCTTGGACGTCCACCGTCAACACATGAAACTCGAGATACAGGGTTCGATGAGAATTACTCTGCTTCCAACGATCTCTGCGCTATATTTGAAGATATCCTCACCAATATCTACTCGCCGCGAAAGGTGACTACCATCGATCTGGAACGAATCAGTGAGCATCATCGACAATGGGCGAGTAAATTTCCCACGGGTCTAGCCACAGACAGCATCAAGCCGTCCAAGTTTCTCGACACGGCCGACTGTCAGGGAACGCCAAATATCGGCCTCTGTCATCTCAAGGAAGCATATTACTGGACTATCATGCTTCTTGCTCGACCATCCCTGACACAAAGCACGTCCAAGCATATGTCCAAGGCTACCCAGGACTTGAGTCAATGCGACACGCCTAATGCTGCAACTGAGCCAGACCAAGTCCTCGCCCTCTCTTGCGTTGACTCTGCTGTTCGTACTGTCGACCTTCTGCAGGTTATGGGAGATAACAGACAGATTCCAAAACGTCTTCCATTTGTCGTCAATTCTCTATTCGTTGCGGCTCTAGTACTTGGTATGGCCTACTTTAGCGACTTGGACCATATTTTCCCTCTTGAAAAAAGCCTGCTTGCCGTACGTTCCCTTATGGCTCGCTTCAGCACGCATGATCCCGTTGCCAAGAGCACACTGCAGACTATCAATAATCTTCAGGCTACTTGCAACATCTACGTAGATGAGAGGGCGCGTCGAAAGATGGAAAAACAAAGCCTCCTGGTGCGGAACCTCTTTGGTACTGTTCACGATGGGTCAAGACCACAGACTCCAACTCCCCAGACCAAATCTATGTCTCTTATAGAGTGCAGCGAGTTCAACCAAAATGAACAAATACTTAATACTTGGACACTTGCGCAACCTAGTGGAGACTTGGACGGCGAGATCAATAACATCATGCCGCATGAAGCATTGGAGGCATTTTCACTCCCCACGCCTACCACAATTGCATTTGAGTCGTTTGATACCAACTTCCCATTGTTCTCGACTATTGATGTCAGTAGCCTGGATATCGAAGGAACTTTGGTAACAGATGATCTGGCATTCACTATATGAGCTTAGAATCAGATTAAATACCAGATTTGATAATCCATTGTACACCGCTCAACAAGTTATCCAAGAATACCCCAGTTTCAGGTAGTGATTGAACTATCCAAAAGCAATGAGGCATATCGTCGTAGTGATTGGCCTTTGTAGATACCCCGGCGGAAGAAAGACCATAGTGAAGGACCTTTCCATCATCTCGCAGTGGATCCTGGCCACAGGTTACGACATAAGTCTGAGGGAAGATCTTCAGACAGCTGTCGTCTAGCATTGGGAAGTAGCTCTCATTATCTGCTTCAATACCCGTGTTATCAAACATCTGAAACAAAGATGTTTTGTCGACCACAGGTACGTTGTCCCCCTTCTCCCGATAGGACACATGCTTCGCCTGATATTTTGTCGGGATGTTTTTGGGATGGAACACTACCGGGCAAAGGGCAGTGATGCCTTTGATAGCATCCACGGGAAGAGTAGTCTGACCGAGAATAACCTTGCGAGCAACTGCCAACGCAAGTCCACCACCAGCGGATGTACCTATCGTGAACATATTGGAAGAGTCGCCATTGATAGTCTCAGCATTAGTGTAGGCCTGACAAATAAAAAATCTCAGTTGACGTTCAGCTTGATCCTCGTAAAGTACTTACCCATTCATAGACAGCTACTGCGTCCTCGAGATGTGCTGGAGCCTTATACTCCGGGGATAATCTATAAGCAATGCTCACAATGATAACATTGGCATTTGATGCAATAGTTCGACAGAAGTTGTCCTCAGACTCGAGATCTCCAACTACCAAGCCGCCAGAGTGATAAAAGACACCGATCGGCAATTTCTTGGTCTCCGACCCGTGAGGTGTGTAGATGCGATATTGGATCCCAGACATGTCTCCGTTGCTGACCTTCAACCCATTCTCCGGTACAGGAGGATACTGAGAGCCGAGCATCAATATCAGTCCATTGTACTGGACTCTCATGTCTTCTGCTGTACCCCTAAGTGCGGGACGAACCCCGCCAAGGCTCTCCTCGAACTGTATAGGTCAATATCGTGTACGAGACGAGCTCCGCCAAAGGGCAACTTACCCTGAGCCAAGAGTCAGAGTAAGTAGACATATTGGTGGTCTCGTCGTATAATGGATCAGATGAAAGGCTTCTGAAGTGAGATTGCACTTGGAAATGCAGGGTGCTTATTTAATATATGCTACTCGAGAGACATTGGGCATAATCATGGAATAAGACATATTTATTAATATCACCAAATGACTTTTTTCGGATAACAGCAATCAAGACAGACTTTGGCGTATGACAAAAGGATGTCTCATAGTTCGTTCCCATGTGGATTTCCAGGAATCTCCCATTTCTTTCGATTTATGGTTCCTCAGCGGAACCGGAATTTGAATAGTGTGTTTACAGCCGAAACACATCCGATGATGGGGGGTTCCGAGAATCAACGCCACCACCGATCCGAAAGACGATAAAGTCGGCTTTATTGGGAAAACATGGCATGATCATCATGTACTTTGTGAAATGGCAGTTGGCATGTGATAGAAACGATGTGTACCGAAGCTCCAGCGTCGGATGCCTCCACAACCCCCATACCCCAGGTTGAGGTTGCAACATCTGTGCGGGGTTCCGAGACTCCAGACTTCACGAATCCACTTATAATGGGCATGAATTTGTTATGTTTGTTATGAAGACTTTAGGAAGCATATATAACTTGGGCGAACCCAGCTTCTGTCAAGATTGATGAAGCATAAGCTTTCTGCAATCATATCTTGTGCGCAGGTTTAACAAAGGCCAGCACGAGTCTTCTCTCATCGTCAACCAAGCTTTTATCTTCAAAGTCCCATCTTTGCACCATGTCGGATAACGCAACTGTACTCGACGCACTCATCGTCGGCGGCGGGTTCGGCGGTGTCTACCAACTGAAACGCCTTCGAGACGAGGGCTACAATGTCAAACTCGTCGATATGGCCTCTGATTACGCAGGCGTATGGTTTTGGAACCGATATCCAGGCGCCCGAGTCGATAGCGCCATACCACACTATGAGTTCTCCGATCCTGAGTTGTGGCATGACTGGAACTGGACGCAGCGTTTCCCCGGCAGCGCTGAACTCAGAGACTACTTCTCCTACGTCGCTGAAAAGTGGGATCTTCGCAAAGATACCCTGTTCAACACGTATATCTCTAAAGCTGATTGGAATGAGAAGATAAGCATGTGGGAGATTGAAAGCAAGGATGGCAAGAAATTCGTTGCGAAATACTTCCTCTTGAACACTGGCTTTGCGGCTAAAAGGCACACGCCGGACTGGAAGGGCATCGACAAGTTTGGTGGCACATGGATCCATCCCTCGTATTGGCCCGTCGAGGAACCTGACCTTAAGGGTAAGAAGATCGCCGTCATCGGAACAGGCTCGACGGGTATCCAACTTGCACAAGAGCTCAGCCAGGTGGCAAGCGAATTTGTGCTCTTCCAGAGGACGCCGAACATGGCACTCCCGATGAAGCAGATCGAATACTCCCGCAACGAAAAGTCAATCCCTAAGGATCGCTATAACGAGGTATTCAAAGGTCGCCATGCCAGCTTCGGAGGTTTTGATTTCAACTTTCTTCCACGTGATACTTTCAGCGATGACCCTGAGACGCGTCTCGGTGTATATGAAGATCTGTGGTCCCATGGCGACTTTCACTTTTGGCTCGCAAACTACCAAGACATGATCTTTCATAAAGACGCCAATGCTGAGGCGTATAACTTCTGGAAGTCCAAGGTTCGATCTCGCGTCAAGGATCCACGCATGCAAGAGCTTCTAGCCCCAGAGAAGCAACCGTACAGCTTCGGCTGCAAGCGAATTTCTCTCGAAAACGGCTACTACGAGATTTTCAATCAGCCCAACGTGTCCTTGGTAGATGTCAACACAACACCTGTCGTCGAGGTCACCGAGCAGCGCTCATCATATGTCA
>PVQA01000967.1:0-13308 GCA_002980515.1 Fusarium burgessii | reverse complement strand
TTATAATACATAGTGTAATCTTTTAGTTTAGTAGGTGCCTAAGGCATACATCTTCCGCATAGGCTCTCTCACAGTCAGTTATAATGCCACGTGATTACATCCCTGCTTCTTATTCCCCCCCCGCCAACCCACCAGAATTCTCCCTCCTCCTTCAACTAAAACTTCCCTCATCCAAATCCGAGGTGAGGATAGAAGATCCATAGCCAAGTGAACATGGCGAACTTCCCACCCGTCGATATGGCTATTGCCAATCCTGAGGCTCGCTTCCCCGGAGACCAGGAGCCCCGTCGCATGTCGAGACACGCGCTGCGGAATCTCGCCAACAACGACGACAGCCACAGCTACCCTTATTGTTGGGGGTTCACCATCTTCCGCACTGTCTACACGCCGGGCTCCGATGAGGCGGTCGCCGCGGCTGTTGATCGCCTGAGCCGCTACGCAAAGCACTTCACCGACAATGAGTCTATGCCACCTCGCATCAATGACCCTTATGATCCCCTGCCGAACCAGGACCTCTGGAGCCGCTACTACAGCGAGGTTATCGAGGATGAGAAAACTCTGTCTAACGCGCCCGTGGACGAAGTTGGCCGGCGATTTGACGAATGGATCAAGGCGAACCGCACACCAGTCGACTACGCCAATGAGCGCTTCCATTGCCCGAACGGCAGGTTTCGCTTCTGCCTGCTGTTAGATCAAGAGAGCATCGACAATATTCTCGCCATGCCTGAGGACCCGCGAACGCCTCTCAAGTTGGACCGGCAGATGCCCCTGCGCTGGGCAAAAGTTGTGACAAACGAAACGATGCGTGACGGTCGGCGCTGGTGGTTACGTGTTGGGATTGCTGAGTACCTGTGGCCGCTATGGTTCATGGGCTTTGATCCAGATGCAATGGTCGAGGAGATGGGGTGGATGGATGAGAGTGAAGGGATTCAGAATCTCTGGGGAACTCCGGAAATGTGGTTTGAGAAGAGGATGGAGGCGTATAGTTGAGGCCATTCGCATGTTTTCTTGCCCACATTCATGCATCTTTACGCTCTCACGTTCATTAGCGAGATAGAAACAGACTTTACAGTGCTGTGACTGGTTCTATTATTCTACAAACGACTTCAATATGCACAAAATTACAGCTCATCTCGCCCTTGCCAGTTATAGTTCGGACCAGTGCAGTATGCCTTGCCCTGGACTAGACCCGATGTGCATTTCGCATAACTGGTCCCCAGTGACGGGTTAGTCGCAAGGAACAATGCGATGTCAATCGACCCGCTGAGGCAGATCGTCACGCAGCTATCTCCCTCCTCGACCACGTGCCACTTTCCGCACTTTGTCGTAGTTCCAGTCGCAACAGTCGAACCCTTCGGAGGGTCAACAGGATCCAGTGTGTATCCAGTGTCTGGGTGTGGTGTTGTAGTATCGCCACCCTCGCCCGGTCCGTCGTGTTTGTATTCCCCATTTTGTGGTGCCGCGCACAGTACGTTTCCGAAGAACTCGGACGCACCTTTGAGGTTGCCGCAGTCGAACGTGATCCACGGGTTGAAACGGCGGATGTCGCCCGGTTGAAGTTTGTGCTCTTCTTCCAGCCCCATGCAAGTGTCGTTTTTGGAGAAGGGGATAATTTGACCACAAGACAAGGGCAGACAGAGCTTCTTACCCGAAGGAATATCCGAGCAGTCGAAGATCTGCGGGTTTGTGTGGTAAAGTGCCACAGTCGAGACGTTCTTGAGGTACGCAACCTGCTCGCAAGTCTCTCCGTTCGAAGTAGTTGTATAGTAGTTCTCCGACACGCACAGGGTGGACTGCTCGGGTTGAGAGACAAGCGGAGGAGGGACGTCCGTGGGACCCGATTTGCCACACGTCTTATAAACGAGCTCGAGGTCCTCCTTGTACATGTCGCTGTAGTACGAGTATGGACTGCTTTGCATCATGGCGAGTCGCTTGATGTAGCATTCTGAGCACATTTCTGCTCGCGGCATGTCCTTGATCGAGCTCACCGTGGTGAAGTCGAGAATAAGTTCTGCGAGAATTACCGACATTAGTTCCCAGCCTCGTGGATACGGATGAAGTCGCTTAGAAAACGGGCAGCTTACCATTGCAGTACTCGCTGGTCTTGGTATCCTTCACACAAGTCTCATTATATCCTGCCCACATTCGTCCGCCGTGAAGAGTCGGGATATCACCAGCAACGTCGTAGCCGTTGCAAGCAGAGCTAACATTGTCGAACCAGCTCTTGAGTGATTCGCCGCAGCCTTTGTCACAGACGGAGTCCGTTAATGTCGTATTTCCCAGGGAACCCCGGTACGCCGGTTCCTGGAAGGTATACACCCAATTGTCGCAGATGATCTTGGCGCTCAGTGCCGTCTTGCAGGTGTCCGGCACTGCCTGGTTCCGCAGACCCTGCAAGGTGTGCACATGGAAGCCGGGGAAGTCTCGACGGCCCGTGACGTCTTCAGAGCCCTCAAGCCAAGCAAGAACCGAGGAGAGGAAGCCATTAACGTTATTCTTGGCCAAGGTGGCTACACCACCGGTGGGGTTGACCATCTCAAGGATGGCTTTGGTGCAGAGATTGTAGATCCAGAGGTCAGAGCTTTGCTGAACCTCAACGCCACGGCGTTGGCAGTCGTTCGTCTTGACACAGTCCTGGCTGTAGTCGCTGAACCAGGAGTACAGACCGGCGCCGAGAACGTAAACAGCGCTTGAGTCAACAACTCGCAGAGCCCAGGAAGAGTAACAGCGGAAGTCATTGGCCGAACAGTCCTTAAATGTAGGATCGTCAGGGAAGAGGCCAGTTTGAAAGGGTTGAGGGGCGCGGGGAACGGGCTGATAGTAGGGTGACTCGGTCTGAATCATACCCATGAGGATGTTGGTGGCATCAGAAACCTGGTACTGGTAGAGTGTACAATGCTCAGAGGATGTGCCCCAAAGCCATGCCTTCTGACTCTGGATAAGCATACCGCGACCGACGTAAATGTCAATCTGCGGACGGTCGGAATGGTCCAGATCATGATCAGCAACCCAAGCCCAGACGTTCTCGAGGTAGGCCGTCGATTGAGGGGTGAGATGCATGAGCATTGATCCAGCCTTGCATTTAGGATTGACCTTGCCGCTGTTCTTGGGGCAGTCGTTTCTTTGGAGGTTTGATCCAATCGCTCCTCCGACCCGGAAGTGCGAGTCCCACATGCCCACCGAACCCTTGCTTGACTCACGAGCATTCCATTCGAGAAGTATAGCTCCGGCGGTTGGACCAGAGACTGTGAACATCATATCTTGAATCTCGATGATTCCCGGGGGGTCTTGTGGACGGCCGACTTGGACCACAGCGCGTGGCTTGGTCTCATCTTCAAAGTTTGGTCCAGTTCCCATGAGTTGTGACCAGGCTTGGCCGATAATACGCGAGCCCATAGGAACACGAAGAGTGTCCTTGACGATGTACACTCCAAAAGGAAAGTATACAATGCTTGAAGTGTTGGCTGCTCCCGAGAGGATGGAGTTCAAAGCAGCTGTGTCATCTGTTTTGCCATCTCCCTTTGCTCCCAGGGCCCTCACGTTCATGATCTTGCCTGATGGCACGTCATAGTACTTAGGTCTGCGGCGAGTGAACAGGTTCGGCTTCATCTTGTCGTATTTGACGCCGGTCAACGCCTCGCTGCGATTCATGGCGGGAATGTGCTCGCCATTCACGAAGGTGCCTACGCCATTCTTGTTCGTGGTTCTGCCGAAGCCCCAGCTCTCCACGTAAACTTCGTTACCACCAGCAAGAAGAGTCTTCTTCTGGATACTGTCTGTAACAGCTGTGCGAACATTGAAGAATCCCACGTTCTGCAGCAAGAATGAGGTGGAGTTCTCGGCATGAAGCGAGGTGACAATACCGTTGGGTGTGTTTGCAATAATGGTATCAGAGAGGATCAGAGAGCCCAAACTTTGACCTGTACTGTGTTCGCCTCCAGCGCCTCCAGTCACGACAAGCCCATTTTCGCATCCCTCGATGACGAAATCATGCATTGTCCATGCCCAGTCCCAGTGCACCTGTACGGCTGTCTTGGAGTTGACAAAGACGAGATGGCTGGTCGTGAACTGCTGGTTACCGAAATAGGCACCAAAGTTACCACCGACGAAGGTCAAGTCCGCCAGGAATCCGCCAGAGCCGTTCTCCATGTAAATACCCTGCTGAGTGCTGTCGGGCACATCCGAGTTGTACTGCATGTAAAACTCTATGTTTTCCAAGGAACTGGCCTGAGCAACCTGCCAGTGAATGGCACAGACGTAGGCATAGGGGTCCGTGAGGCGGATGTCGATCTTGAAGTTCTTGATGCTGCGAAGGAAGTTGGCTGTGTTGAGATACCATCCAACGTTGTCGTCAATATATTTGTTCGAGGTGAAGACTCCAAGACCGACGAAGCTGGACGCAGCCAGGATGGTTGGTACGTTGATGGGCTGTACAATCACAATATGTCAGAATTTCGCCCCTGCTTTGGCTGAGATGTTCTCTTGGTCTCGAGGATGTGTGGAGGAGTGAACTTACATCGCCCAGGAATTGTGTGTTATAGTATTGGATAATAGAGCCGCTCACGAGATACGTCCCAGGAGGAAAATAGACAACGGCCGGAGCAATAGTGCTGGTCTTACATTGCTCCCCGCAACGCGCTCCGTCAGAGATAGCCTTGTTAATGGCAGCAGTATCGTCCGTGCGGCCATCACCCTTAGCGCCAAAGTCCTTGACGTTGCGCCAGACCTTGTAGCCCGAAGGTGAGAAGGGACTCATGCCGGGAAACTTTTGGTCATCGACAAGCCAATATCCTGATGCTCGCTTCTCAAGGCCCTCACCGGCATAAGCCGATAATCGCCCCTCAGGAGCTTGTGACTCCTCTGGGGTATTGGTGTCATTGAGGAAAGTGGGCGTGTATTTCTTTCGAATACGCGCGGCTACATCCTCATGATCGCCCTTGG
Source organism: Fusarium burgessii (assembly GCA_002980515.1). NCBI lineage: Eukaryota > Fungi > Ascomycota > Sordariomycetes > Hypocreales > Nectriaceae > Fusarium > Fusarium burgessii. The sequence goes on along the minus strand of PVQA01000967.1, from coordinate 8,367 downwards.
GCTTCTGAGGTGTGGACTCGGCGACCATGGCAGCAGCCTCAGCGAGCTCCTTGGGAATGCGGTAACTGCCCAGAACAGTCCCGTTCTTCTCATCACGACGAGCAATGCGCGACGTGGAGATCTTTTTAGGGTCAGCCTCGTAGTCTAGGAGAGGCGCGGGCTTGTATTCCTCATCCGGATCCTCGCGCTCATTCTCGTTGAAGACAGGATTCTCAACCCGATCCTTATTGACCACAGCGAGGACTTTAAGGGCCTGATCAACGAGTGCTTGAGCATCTGAGCTCATGCCGTTCGTCTCACGAACGGACTTGGTCGATGTCGCTACGGCAGAGACGCCATCGATAAGGAGAGAGGGACAAAGAAGGAGCAGAAGGAGTGGCAGGAGGCATTGCAGCCCCTGGAAGAAAAGGCGCATGACTGTAAAGAAGCCCTGGACAATTCAGGGCGTAATAGAAAATGTAGGAGAAGAAAGACAGAGGACGAGCAGTCAGTGCTCAGTTGGTGATGGGATGTGCGAGGAGTCCACGAGGGGTTGTATAAGTCAGTGACACAGCCGCGGGATGCCTAAAGCGAGGGGCAGCAAAGCGAGTAGAGTCTCTGATGGGGTATAGAACCTCAATCAGGTAGGTGGGGAACGCCTGAGACCAGAGAGAAGTGGTAAGAAGTTCTAGATCCTACTCCTTGCGGCTCTCTATCGTGACCGAGAGGAAGAGTTCATCTCCAGCCCAGGGGTAGGTAGCAACGGAAACGGACCTCGAAAGATTTTCTGGCCACTCTCTGTAAAGTAAGCGGGAAGTACGACGTGAACCAGACCTAAAAAGAGGTAATTACCGCGCGTGCAGAGACTATTGTTTAAGTTCTATGAATACAAGAAAGTGGATGCGCCAGTCTTCACAATCACCTCGCACAAGCGCTTACCCAATACAGCAACCATGCATGCGAAAATGGACCTGCATCATGCGAAGAAAATTTGTCTTGGAACCGGGGCCGAGGTATCTCGTGGTTGTTCAAAGTCCGGGCCGGGATGATGATAGTGGGGGCGGAGACGTGGTAATGGTGGGCTTCTAATACAGATAGAATTAAAATTAAGGTTACTGGTGCTGCTACTGAAGCTCGGTGGGCGCCGGGGGGGGCCAAAAGCGGCTGATTCGTGGAACGGTGGAAGTACCTTTTCATTTCGCTAATTATTCTCCGTAAGAGAAAGTCTAGAGCGCTGAGAGCCCCTCTTGCGATGGACCCTGAATGCCTGGGGACCCTTAAAGCGGATAGATATGTGTACCCCTGCATTAGGTCGCATTGAGCGTAATATTACCTCCGAGCAGTTTCCCAATACGGCTGAACATAACACGCCGATTCCACTTACATGGCAACATCCGGCTGCCTTCACATCATCTCCACTCCCGATGGAACGGTAAGAATCGCATGACCACTCCATTATGGTATAGGTTGGTCCTTTTGGACCTGGTCGTAGGGCTATGTCGGCGGATAATTTTCTCCAATTTGTACTGCAAGTCTAGGAGAACAGTAGCAGTATCGGGAAAGTCCCCTCAGCCAAAACGACCCGCAACCCTGTCCGAACGGAGGGGAAGCGGCATTGGCTGTGCCACCGGCCAACGGCCCGTCCGCAGTGGATCTAAGGTATCCTCTTACATGCCCAGCTCCTCAGGTCCTCAAAGTGTAAGCTGCCCAGAAGAAGACTCGGGGCGAGAGGCACTGGAAAGGGTCCAGATAATAGTTTTAGTCTCTTCGTGTTCCCCCTCTTTCCTCCTGCCTTTACGATCTTAAAGGTTGTGGTCTCTGTTGCTGGCTGTTCTTCTGGCTTATGGCCGTCTCTTCTTTTGACTGCATTCCTCAGCCTCGCAACCATGGCGGCCTTCACGAGCTCCATGGCACGAACAAGCCTTCTTTTTCTGTCGCTCCTTATTCTATTCACCACCCTCGCTCAGGCGCAAGAATGTAGCGCATCTATTCCATGCAAACTTGGCTGCTGTTCCAAGCATGGCTTCTGCGGATATGGCAAGGACTGTGAGCCCCCCTACTGAGTCGAACCTACCAGCCGCCACTCGTGCATGCTACTGACTCTTTGTTGAAATAGACTGCGCCAAGGACGTCTGCGTCAATAGCTGCCAGAGCAAGGCAGAGTGTGACCCTGGCGGCTTTGGCGATGCCTACGTTGAGAAGTCCAAATGCCCGCTCAATGTCTGCTGCTCCAAGCACGGCTTCTGTGGCTCTACAGAGGAGTAAGTTGCCAAACTGCACAAACTGAATCTGTTGGTGTGATGAACCAATGGCTAATAAAATTACATCCAGATTCTGTGGCAACAAAAAGATTGCGCCTCCATCATGCGGCTCAAGTCACTCTCTTTCCCGTGTTGTCGGATACTACGAGGGTTGGGCCGCTCGCCGATCTTGCAACGACTTCATGCCCGAGCAGATTCCCCTTGGTGTTTACACACACTTGAACTTTGCCTTTGCAACCGTAGACCCAAAGACTTTTGAGGTTCTCCCAGCTTCCTCCTTCGATGTCAAGCTTTACAAGCGCTTGACGTCCCTAAAGCAACAGGACCCAGACCTCAAGGTCATGATTGCCATTGGTGGATGGACCTTCAATGATCCCGGACCGACTGCGACAACCTTCTCCGATATCGCACGCTCTGAGTCTGCCCAAAAGGCATTCATCAAGTCCCTTATCAGCATGATGTCTACCTACGATTTTGATGGAGTGGATCTAGACTGGGAATACCCCGTGGCCAAAGATCGCAGTGGCCGCGAGGAAGACTTTAAGAACTTCCCCACGTTCCTTAAGAACCTCAAACAGGCCCTCAAGTCAACTGGCGGAAGAGATGAGGTTTCACTTACTCTACCAGCATCATTCTGTAAGTTGCACTGTCTTGCTCTCTCACCTATGCTCTTGGCATTGTACATCCTACTAACGCGGAATACAGGGTATCTGCAACACTTTGACATTGTGGCCCTTGAGAAACATGTCGACTTCTTCAATATGTACGTTTCACGTTTCGTCTCCAGTGCTTGTTGAGAATGAGTCTCTGACAGGAATGACTAGTATGAGCTATGATCTACACGGCACCTGGGACAAGACCAACAAATGGGTCGGCCCGTACCTTAACGCTCACACCAACTTGACCGAGATCAAGGATGCTATGAATCTTCTCTGGAGAAATGATATCAACCCTAACAAGGTTGTCCTGGGAACTGGCTTCTATGGCCGTGCCTTTACCGCTACGAGCCCAAACTGCCTCACGCCCGGGTGCACCTACGAGTCTGGTGCCCCTCGTCAGCCCTGCAGCAATGAGATCAGTGTCATGATTCAGTCAGAGATCGTCGACGTCATGAAGAAAACAGGCCGCACGCCAACTCTTGACAAGGAAGCTGCTGTTAAGATTCTGACTTTCGACAGCAATCAATGGGTTGCGTTTGACGACGAGGATACATTCAAGATGAAAGCAGACTTTGCACGCCAACAATGCATGAGCGGTATCATGGTCTGGGCCGTATCACAGGATGTCGCTGATGGGAAATACTCGAGGGCGATTGGCAAAGTTGCGGCTCGCAAGTTCCGTTCCATTCCTGCCATGTTCATGGAGCAAGGTGACGGCCTTATTGAAACAAGCAAGGCGCATCCCCAGTGCAAGTGGACAAATTGCGGTGAATCTTGCCCAAGTGGCTGGATTCGCATGACGCGGAAGGACAAGGAAGCACGCAAGGACGAGTATATGGTTGACGGTTCCCATTGTTCCAACGGCGTTCACGAGCTGTGCTGTCCGCCCGACGATGGCACACCAACGTGTGGGTGGTACCAGCACAACAACGGCAAATGTGACCAAACCTGTCCTTCTGGCGCCATCGAGGTTGGATCACATAGCGGCCACTGCAACAACAGCAAGTATCAGGCAGCATGCTGTACCACGGGAAGCAAGAGCATGGAGCTTCATGACCAATGCTCTTGGAGCCAGTCTCCCATGTGCATGCTCGGATCTTGCTCCAGTGGCCAGAACGAGGTCGCTCTATCTCCCACTGGTAGTGGCAGCGCTGTGTGCAACATTGAGGTCTACAACCACCCCTACGGAGATGGTCGAGTCAAGATCCAAGAACGGAAACTGTGTTGCAACGAAAAGGATGACAAGAAATGGGACGACTGCAAGTGGTACGACAACCTGGGCTTTGGAAAGGACCAAGAAGGTTGGTGCCGAAGTGGATGTCCCAATGACCGTGTCCGTGTCTCTATGGACAAGTATTGGAACAAGGACTGGGACTTTGGCTGCCGTGGCGGCGCAAGGTCCAGATGCTGCATCCCCAAGCATGCTACTATCACGAAGCGTGAATCCTCCAAGGATGAGGTTATTCGCGATGCTCTGACAGCGTTCCTCAAAGAACCTGTTTGCGCCTCCGATGGACCGGGTTGGACCTTTTCATCTGTTAGTCGCAGAGACCTCAGTATGTCCGCCTCTGAGATGGGGATGCCGAAGGAGCATGAAGCTGAGAAAAGAGAAGTCCATGTTCACATGCACAAGCATGGTCACGGCCACGGCCACGGCCATGGACACCATCCAAGAGAGTCAAGTGATCACGGTGGACACGATATCAGGCAAGCCGCTCAGCAATTGCAAGTCCGCGCGGAGAGCTGGGGCAGCTTCTCACAAGACGAGGTCAAGCTCCTTGTCTATGGACTTTTACTCAGAACAGCCACTTCCAACCAAAAGTCAATCTGGAACACTCTCGTGGTCAAAAAGTTTGCCAACCTCGAATGGTCGAAGCTCTGGAAGTGGGTCGAAGACAATGGCGCAATCAAGAAGTACGGCTACGATCAGCTGGCTTATCTGATCACTTGTCACATGGGCGACTTTAACAACTGGGTGAAGGGCACCAAGAAGAACACGTGTACCTGTGACACAACCTCGTGCTGCCCGGGAGGTGGATCTTGGTGCGCAACCGAGGATTCTATCCCCAACGGATCGAGCAAGCGGAAGAGGTGGGAGGAGGAGGAAGACGAAGCCTTACAGAAGCTTGAGGGGAGAGCACCTGGCGATGGCCGCAAGTACAAGATCAAATTGCCCAACGGCCAAGAGATTGAGGTTGAGAGTGAGGAGGTGAGTATCGGCCGCAACTTTGACGGGCTCCTTGAGTTACTATGCTGACCTCTATACAGTACTACCCAGCAACTAATAGTTTCTGGTACGCAAACCATCCTGTATGGAACAATGTGCATCTGTACCCGCGCGACAACTGCCTCGACGTCTACCCACAACTCACCACCTACGGCCCAGGTCGCGGAGGCGTCCATTGTAAGTACCTTTCCAAATGCGGTCGGTCTCGTACCTGGAAGAGAGGAACTAACATTTTATGCCAAGATGAACATATCATTGAGGGAAACACGATAGCACGCTTCTTCACCCATGCCATGGCTGGTACGCTGCCCTCAGGCCGTCGGATGAGAAACCCTGCGCTCAGCGTTGGCCTTATCACTCGGACATTGATCGGTCGTTACACAACAATGCCACCACCCATGGCCGGTGGAGCGAACTCGGATTCTCCCATCCGTCGAATCTTCAATGCCCTTGGTAGCACTCTCAACCCGCAACACGCGACCATGGTACAGGGAGGTATCAACCTGGTCAAGACTGCTGTAAGTCAACCTCCTCTCAATCCAACTAAAGGCATAACGTTTCAAGTGCTGACTTGGGGCACCGCAAACCGAACAGCTTTGGCGACAGTCAAACACGGGAGACTGGCTCAATCCTTGGATGACAACAAATAGCATGAGTGCAGCCTTGAATGACCTGGCCAACTACGGAGATTTCGCTGCACGACTTCGCAACGTAAGTGCTTCTCATCTGGTTTGCTTCATTACGGTATACTGAACGGTGTCGGGGGCACTAGGTAATCGTCGCTATCAATTACATCGCGGAACCACTCACATTCAACCGCCTCCTTGCTATCAACTTCGACATTCGGGACGAGCTGCGCAGACTCGAGGGCCTGCATCAACAGCAAACGGGCTTCTCAGAGGGTATCGTAGCGGCATGGGACGAATTCATTCGTGACCTGCTGCAAGAGACGGTGAATACGGCGCAGAACTTTGTGCGTGGTTGGGTCACGACGGCACGCAACGAGTATCGTGATCGGAACGACGAGGATGTGATCACGTTCCTGGCGCTACTGAGCACGCTGCTGAGGCATGCTGGAGACCTGGAGATGCCATATGATAAGCTGCCGTAAGTTGGGGATGCTTCAGACGACGACACAGATTCTTCAGTATTTGTCGTTCTAATGTATCACTGTCTACTTATCGACCCTCATGTGTCTTTCTTTAATTGCACTTGCGATGATCTCGACTTCACTATCGAGGGAGATGTTCGGCTAGCGGTTGCCTGCAGCGATAACGGGAAAGGCATTCAGTTTCCTGATTACAGTTTTATCTGTTTTCTGGCCTTTCCATGATGTATAGGACATTCCTAAGTACACGAGAATGTACAGTAGAAGACCCGTCAACACTCTCTCGAAGCTGTGGCTGGGGTCTCGCAGCAGCCTTGCTATTGTACCCTACGCCATTATCCCCACGCATGCTCATGGTGAGCACACTTCCGAGAGCCCAAACACCTGTGACGCATCCAACCCTTTTCGACAACTCCTCAAGGAAGCTCAGTGACCATACAGACCAGGGCTAGTCCGGCGTGTCGGTCTTCCTCTTCATTGTACTATTGTGACCAATCATGGACGCCTCTTTCGCCCAGCTCCAGTCACCTCTCTGTTCCATATTCTGAAGCTCCCATAGTGATTCAAGAGCAACTTGGCACCCGACTGCATGGGCTGTGTAGCTGTGTCCGTGGAGAAGGGCATCGCTCTTGTGGTCGCTTGAGAAGGCGTCAAACACAGACTCGGAGGCCAGAGTAACGGATGGAGGAAGCAATCCTCCAGTTAGTAACTTTGCGTGGACCGAAATATCCGCATGACTGTTGAGGAAAGAGGAAGAAGTGAATCTGCCCAATCTGTAGAGACCAGTGAACACCTCATCCAAGATTACTGGAAGACCGGACCAGGCGGGGCCCTCAGCCGTGTTGGAGGACTCGCCAGAAGTGCCGAAAAGACGAGGCCATTCTCGAACCAAATCGATGAGGGCTTTCTGATAAAGAGATCACTGCATTTGTTTCAACGTCAGCCTTTGGGTCAATGTTACGCCTTTCTCACGCCTCACTCACACAAGTATCATGCCTCCAGCACCTAGTACAATAGGCTCGAGCATCAAGGCCCCAAACTTGTGCCCCTGGCGATTCAGGCGCTCAAGAACTTGTCGGAAGTACATCTTGTATGCTTCATGGGTGCCTTGTTTCTCGCTGACAGCCATGTCAAAAACGTCGCTCAGCTTGTCAAAGTCTTGGCTTGAACCAAGATGCTCACCCAACGACTCGGGGATGTCGATGATCCATCGGCCGTTTCTCATCCAGACGCTGGGAAAGTCAAACCAAAATCCTTTGCGCTGGTACCACTCAACCTTCTCATTGAAGACACTGGGCTCGGAGCAGTCCATAGTGCCGATAGTATCTCCGTGGTAGCTGCCCTTTAGGCCCAGGATCTCGATCTTGTCCTTCGCAGCCCACCCATATCGCTTGCGAGACGCACGCAGCGTAGGCCGCAGCGAGTGCCAGACGAGGATTACCGTGACCAAGACCTTGAGTCCACCAATAAGCAGATCTATCGAACGCTGGCTCAAGCAAGGATTGGTCATCCCGGTTTTGAAGGGTCCCTTCTTGAGTCACATCCGATTTTGGCTTGAGAACCTGAAAGTCGTCTCCGTATGCCGAATCAATAGTCGAGATACGGTCGGAACTTAGTAACTTTTGCTGCGTGAAAGGATGCCAGATAGTCCGGCTAGCCGCTGCGCTCATCGCTTCGAGTCGATGAATGCGCCTCGTGTGATGCTTGTCAAAATCCAGTAGGCAAATTCGACTTGGGGTTCAAAGCCACCAGCACATTTTTCGGAGTGAACTCAGTAGCCTTCTCGGCGGATGGCCAGCGGCTCGCCTCAGGATCGCTTGATGACATGGTTAAGGTCTGGGATGCGGCAACGGGCGTGTGTGTGCAGACGCTCAAATGCCTTAGCCACTATGGGCGGGCGCTCTTTCAGTGAAAGGGGCGACCCCGGTCAGGTCTGGGAGGTACCCCGCGCAGCCTCATACGGCTGGGAAATGATATGGCGTCTGACAGGGGTGTAGCGGGCGTTCAAGTGAAAGGGGATTTTAGTGAAAGGGTTGATCGTGATTGGACAGGTAGCTATAGGAATACAGTAAGTAGGAAAGTTTAAATTAAAGGGTAAATCGATAGGTAAATAGAAAAGAAAATAAAGGAAAG
>PVQA01000965.1:0-16303 GCA_002980515.1 Fusarium burgessii | reverse complement strand
CGTATTGCCCTTGATATGAGTTGTTAGACTTGAACTTATCGATGGTTAAAGTATAGACTTACCCAGCCATCTTGAGCAGTATGGTTATCGGTTCCACAAACTCCACAGTGGGTGATACGAATCTCAACATCAGTCTCCTCAAAAGGTTTCATATCATACTCTTTCCATACTAAATCCTGCTCTTTAGTAGATCTTTCGGCTACCCAGCCCTCGAAAATCTGTCCAGGCATGCTAAAGACGTAGTAAGTGGAAACCTTCTGTTATGACTGTAGTGAAACCGCTGATGATGAAATGGCTATCGTTACAGAGCTTATATAGGTATATTGCTGGAACTTTCTCTGCATTTCCGGGAATGGATGAAACATGGCTCACGAGCCTCTTTGCTTATGTCGGAGTTAATGGAGTTTAATGCTGACTCCGGGTAATCATTGTCCTGAAAAGCAATGCCAAGACTCGCCTAGACCTACGGTAGGATCTTGACGTCAAGAACATGTCATAACCAGGACTCTTTTCGAGAGTACGAGGTAACAGGCACAGGTGTACAATTCCTAGTTACTATATACTTGTAGTATTCCACTGATACTTGAGTTATTTACAGGCCAACCAGCCCATGAACCAAGAGATTCTGCTTCTCGATTTCACCTTTGCGTTGCAGCAGCTCGGTGACGTCCCAGTTGGTCCAAAGAAATCTGCCTTTCAGACAATTAGCCTCTTTCGAAGCAGCCAGCCAGACACAGTACGACGCCGGAAGCCCTAAATAAGAATGTTAGCCCACTCTCTCAAAATCCAGCAATGATGAACTTACGAATGTTGTCCACTGTAGCTATATCACCGGACTTTTTCTGCATCTCCGTGGCAATAGCACCAGGATTGATGTTGAAAACGCGAAGATGAGGGTTCTCAAGCTGGACACTCTCTATCATCTTTGCGAATGCAAGCTTTGATGCAGCATATGCCGAATAGCCTGGGATGGACGGAAGATGTCCAGCTCCAGACCCAATATTGATAATCGTGTCACCGGACTGGCTTTGCTTGAGAAATTGCTGGACCACAATCAGACCTCCTTTGACATTGATCTCAAACGTTTTCCAATAGTCATCGAGATCCGAGTCCGACAGAGGGCGATGATCATCTAGATATCCTGCATTCTGGATGAGGATATCAATGTGGCCGAATGCTTCAATGGCTTGCTTGAAAGCAGATGCAACGGCCTCTCTATTCGTGATGTCGGCTTCGGCATGATGGACAGATACTAGATTTCCACTAGAGAGACTTTTGATCTCTTCAGCCGCATTGACCAAGTCTTTACCAGTCCTTCCAATGATGAAGATGCCTTTGGCCCCAGCAACGGCAAAGGCCTTGGCGATTTCGCGACCTATTCCTCGACCTGCGCCTGTAATAAAGACGACTTTTCCCTTACAGGATAAGTCGGGATTCTTTTCAGAGATGGTGTCGTAGGTGTCATGATGATAGGTTGGGACAAAGTCCAACTTGAAAGTAGCCATGGTTGATAATGATATTGAATGTTGAAGAGAGGCGATGGTATGAAGTGCGGTGTAGCAGTGATTGAGACAAAATATTGGCACCAGGAGCAACAGTTCATATTTATACCGGAGGTCTGGACATGGCAAGGTGAGTTTGAGAACTGATTAACAATCTTTGATTTCTAATGCAACGGCTAACAAAAAGATGATATTGGTGGCCCCAACGCCTCTGCGGAGCTTACTTCCGCCAGATATGCTTCCGCCATTGCCTTGATCGTCTGCCAAGGTCGCATTATAGCGAATGAAGTTGGGCTCGGCTAATATATTTCTCAAACCAAAATATATCAATTACGCCTTGTTCTGTTCTCTGTTGATAGATTCTCCTTGAAAGACAATGCTTATTCTCAAGCAGAGATATTGATAAGGTTCTGTATAAGCTTAATCTGTGTATGGCTTCAAAGTTATCAAGTCAGACTAACTTTATGTAGCTAGCGGAAGTGGAACTTGCGGAAGACCCATCATTTAAGCAGTGGAAGTCAGCACGAGCCGAACCAATCAGAGAGTCTTGAAGTGCGGAACTCTAGATCTTCTCAGGTCAACTTCCCCTCATCATCCATAAGCTGTGACTATGGTAGCAAGAGAACGAGTGCATTACTTTCATCATGCCACCTCCATATCGCCAAGCATGTGCTGCATGCATCAAGTCAAAAAGACGATGCGACATGGCCGTTCCAAAATGTTATCGTTGTCGTGTCCGATCACTCGAATGCCTCTATCCATCTCCCTCTTCACGAAGAACCCTGGCGCAAAACCCAAAATCTCTTCCGCAAGAAGCCACGACAATCACAACCAACGAATATCAAACAAATACACAAACTGCGTATTTTTCCCCTGATATAAGCTTCGAGGCAGATAACCTCAATTTGCCGCCTTTCCCAGACTACGACCTGGACTGGCAGGACGCAATGACAAACCTTCATGACTTCTCGGTGCCCGACTTATTGAATGCACACGATACAGCTGAAAGAAGTGTTTTGGCGGGTGAAAAATACCAACATCGTATCGTCTACACTATTGAACGTTTCAAGTCATTCCCCAAGCAGTTGGTGCTCCATGGTCAGGTTCCATTCATTCACAGGAGAGTACTCGACAAGTACCTCCCAAAACCACTTACAAGAATCATGGCCATTTGTGCTCTTTATGAGAGAAAGTCTGAAACAAATCAACAACTGGTTTATAGTGCTATCCAGCAATATGCTGATGAGTTAATTCAAGTTATACAAATAGCCGACTCCGATATCGATTTATTGTCTTCAGTTCAGGCATTCATTCTACTACAAATCATTCGCTTGTTAGATGGAGACATTCGACAAAGAGCCAATGCTGAGAATGTAGAAACCTTCTTTGTCAATAGTATTCGGCGTCTACAGCAACACTTGAAAAATGTTGAAGACCCAGGACAAAACATAGCCAGCCACCTGGCACAAGGGTCTGATGGATGGGAAAATTGGAGTCTTGCTGAGAGCCTGAGACGCACGGTTATTACTGGATATTGTCTGCATGGGCTATATTCATTCCTTAAAAATGGCTGGGATGACGCGCACCATGAGGTTGCGGCGTTATCATTTTTCGGTCAAAAGGCTCTTTGGTGCGCAACTTCACGCTTTGAATGGGAGTCAGCTGTTGCTAAGCGTCATGCATTGCCCATACGTTTTGTTCATTGGGATTCAGATGTAGCGGCTGCAAATCCGGAAGATATGGAAGAGCTTGGGGTTATTATGATGGCGCTTACAAAAGGAGTAGATGAAACCTGTCATTGGGTTGGGGATCATCTCCTTCAAGAGTTTGGACTCAAGACTTGAGACTAGTTGCATGTTTCTAGTCTTATGAATATGAGACAGGCTGTCGCATGACGGTGGCCTCGCAGTTACCACTATTTTTCAACAAACTCTAGCTCGACCCAAGGTAACACAGTTCAAATGCCTCTACGTGCAACCACTATAGAACATGACAGTAATGACACGATCGGCATTGGATTTCTTGAAGCTGCGGTGGAGAATACCTCGGCTTTTACTGAAACAGGATCGGGAAATCTTGCTGTTGGCTCATCAGACAAACTTCTTCTCGGAGCATTCATAGACCATACTGACAGTAGCATTGTTAAGGGTATTAGGTTCTTACTATACTGGTCAACTATGATGTATGATTATGTAAATATGTTACTGTAGAAGAAGAGTATAATATATAAGCAGTATATCTTGTGTCAAAAACGGTAGCTTTCTGGTATGGTCTAGTTCCTAAGGCTGCTTTGGCAATTGGAGATCATCAATAGCAACCTTGATTCCACTACCTGTGCTAGCATAACAGGTGACAGAAAACGTCATATATGCAGGACTGAGGTTTTCGGAATTAAACTGGAATTCACGCTTGGTCCATGTCTTGAGGGGTAGAGGTGTTGAAAGCTCGAAGAAATCGGGGAAATAAGCTGTTAGCCCGTCGGTGCTTCTTTGCTCGACAGTTATGTAGCATCCATCCAGGTTTTGTGGCTGCTGGTTTTCATCGACGTACCACCAGTACGACAGCGTGTAAACCTGGTGTTGTTCCAGGGAGACTTCCTGTTTAATGCGGCCATTTTGTTCGGTGCTTGTAACGGACCAATATCTGCATGAGAAGTTTTAGCTCGTACTTTAGAGAGAATCTTCTTTTACACAAGGTACTACATACGCTGAGTGGAGGCCTGTCCGGGCAAGGTCAGAGTTGATACTGACAGACATGGGAGACACTGCATCTTCCAGGATCCACGGAGATCCGTCAAAATCTCCGTTACTGTTTGGTTCATCAAACGATGGGTTCAGAAAGAGTTCAGATGGCGCAGATTCCTCAGTTGTGGTGGTGGTTGTTGCAATATCAGAAGTGGTTGCCTCAGCAGTATTGGACGTAGTTAAAATATCAGTTGAGGAGGAGAGTTCAGCGATTGAACTCGTCCTAGTGGCCGTCTCGGTAGTAATGGACGAAGTTGGAAGCTCAGTAGAAGAGGAAAGTTGGGCATCTGATGTCGCCGTAGAAGAAACGGATTGGGAAACGATGGAAGACAGATAGGTTGTCAAGGACTCGGCAGCGGAACTTGCATCTGTGGCTGTCGAGACTTTGGTGGAAGCTGAAAGCGCTGCTTCAGTGGAGGACTTTGGCTTGCATGGGCCTGCGTACCCATTGCCGCAAAGCGCAAGCACAATAGATATCAAAGAAAAATTCGTCGCCTTCCTTGTAGTTAAAATCGCAAGGTAAAGACTGTGGATGTGAAGGTTGAGTTTCTCATCTTGATCTAGGTCTTGTATGGCTTTATGATGACAAAATGTTCATCTTAATTTACACAGGATCGATAGTGTTCAGTAGTGTGAATCAGTGGCGTTGACTAGAGCTCTGTATTTTATGGGCATTAAATGGTTCTAGACCAAATACTTCCAAGGGCTTGAACTTGACTAACAAATGGCGCAAAAGGGGCTGTAAGTCTTGTAACCCGTCTTTGCATAATTAATTTTTTTTTTTTTTTTTTTCACAACTTAGATTTTCAACAAGGTCGAGAGTCAGTGGCTGACAAGCCATTGGTTGTAGTATTGCTAATCTACATGGGGTCCGTCTTTATCCAGCGACATTTAATATCACATGCTACCGCTGAATCCGCGTATATGTCAGCCATCATGATCATAACAAAGAGTGCTATACCTCACACCCAGATCGTGGAACCATTCATGACTGGAAAATCATAGGCGTCTTATTATATTCACTTAACGCCAATAACACTGGTAATTCTTCCTGACTTAAAAACATTGTGATAATGTCCTCGAACTTAAATTGCGTTTTTCGCTACCTAGCTATAGGGTAACCCCCAAAACGATTTAATCTAACCCATTTCATTCGCTCCAGGGAAAATCGGACATTAGTTAAACCGGGTGACTCGCTAACGACTGGTGTCGAACCAATCAGACCGCCTTCGCCCTGTGTCAAAAGACTGAAGTGCTTAGGGAACCTTCCAGTAAGGAGACCACTGCGATCTGTTTGCTGTAGAGTTTTAAAAAAGTATGTAGTATTTATCAGCTACATCGTGAGATTCTGGACTTAGTAAATCAGAAGATAACATTTATCACAGCAAGATAAGGAAATATCTTGCCTTAAAATAAAGGCGCTCTAAAACTGGCCACTAACATCGCCCCTACTCGTTTGGATCAAATCTGCCAGAGCGATAGGCATGGCCCGCATACCAGTCTGGGCAATCTGAAGGTTGTTTTGAAAGCAGAAAAAGACCTATTTGCATAAGTTTTCCGTAGTGCGTGTTGGAAGCTGTCACTTCATGTCTACTGTGGATGTATTACATAAGAGAACATAACATTCAGTGACAAAGACACATCCACTACTGTAGTGCGTATGAAAATTCTCTACCACTTTGGACAATCTTGCCGGGCTCATATGTCCCTGACTTCATATCAATTCGCCAGCCCAATGCAATAATCTCTTAAAGCTGTTATCCCGCTTGGACGGTAAAACTTTCACTATGCGAATCAGACTCCTTACTAAAAAGGCACCGCCAATAATTGCCTGAAGAGGCTCGATTTGAAACCTTATCTTGGCCTCTTAACTTCATTACCAGATCGCTGGGACCGTCGGCTCAGCTCAGCTCAGCTCATTCGTGCTTGGCGAATGTGTTATTTATAGTTAATGTTAAGCGAGAGCTGATACTTGTCTCGCACCTTTCCTTATTCACCATTGGCGTGAGGCCATGTGGGCTTTTATTGAATGCCCTGCGCCACAGCTGAATGGGCTTACCATTACAGGAACGCTTAAATCGTTAACTCTGCTTCGTTACCGTTGGCGTTGAGCCAAGAGGCTTTTAATTGACCTGAGTAACGACGGCTGAAAATTCTTCCAGTTCAATATAGTTAGAATGGTTCAATAGTCCTGTTAGTTATCTAGCTGAATCATTCAGTATTGAAACTTGGCATTTGACAACTGTCAACTGTGATTGTGCGTCCACTTAATGAATCACTTGTAAAAAGTATTAATATCCAGTGAGATGCATGATTGTAAATGATAATTTCGCTTTGTACTTGCAGATAATTTCACCGCTTCTTTGCAATCGAGATTCCCTGAATCATGCAGTCATCACCTCCATCCCCGTCTCTTAAAAGCAAAGACAATGGCACCGATGCTGCAAAACTCGATGCAGCTAACCGTTATGTCCGCTGGAACTTATTATTTCTCCTCATCATCTTCATCTTTCTTCTCTTCCCAATATGGATGCCTTTTATTCCTCAAGTCAATCAAGCAACCAACATCTTCATCATAATCGTAATTGGTCTTTTTCAATTTATATGGCTGGTAGCCACAATTTGCGCCATTCGCCGAACACTAGCCATCAATGCCCGAAACAAGCTCAGGACAACAAAAGCTCAAGATGTTGAGTCAGCTGATGCCACGGCCAATGACTATTCAACCATTCGTCACATAGTTGCCATGACCTTATATAAGGAACCCATGAGTGTCCTGCAAACCACTTTGGATTCTCTCGTGCAGCAAAAAGATGCCAAATCTCGCGTCTCCGTCATCATTGGCATGGAATGCCGCACGCCTGACAAGGAAGCCAAACGCGATGAGGTCTACGCAAAATACGAGAACAAGTTCCTCCGTCTCATTGTCACATTTCACCCTGCGGATATTCCTGGCGAGATCAGCGGCAAGTGTTCAAATATGAACTACGCCTGTCGCCAAGGCTTACAGATCCTCCGTCAAGATGCCGACTACAATTATGAGAAATACGAACACATCTTTACCAACTGCGACTGCGACGCTGTTTTCGACCCTGATTATATGCTGGAACTGGAAACTGAGTACTCCAAGCTAGATTCCGCTGACCGCCACTCCTCCATCTGGCAGTCTATCATCATCTACAAGCGCGACTCTATGCCCTTCTTTGTCGACATTACGGGAGTTTTACGAACTTTCTTCTTTATGGGTGTTTTGATCCCCTGGAACATCAATCCCATGTCACATTACTCCCTCAGTGTCAAACTGCTAGAGGACGGCGCTTTTACCCATCCCGCTTATCAGATGGAGGGTATCATTGCCTTGATTCGCTACACCATCATGACGCGACGAGAAATACGCATTCGGCCGTTAAACCTGATTTCCATCAACGGCCCAACCTCTGGCGCCAACTACGCTGATGAACTCCGCGAATGGGCCCTCCAGGTCCGTCGATGGACCATTGGCGCTGGCGAAGTCTTCCACTACTTTATTGTGAAGACCTACCGAATGCCCAGCCTCTACCTATCCATGAGCTGGGCCACTCGCTTCTTCATCTACTATGGCCTCGTACTCTGTGCCAGTGCCATCTTCTCTGTGTTTTCTCCCATCATTGTTCAGCTCATCAACATGGTTAGTCCTGAACATGATCGACTCTTCATCAACGATTCGCTTTTCTCAACCATCTGTTTCATCTATTTGGGAACGCAATACGCTTTCTTGCTTATCGTCACGATCCTCGTCCGTTGGAACCTACCTGTTCCCGGCGGTAGCAATAGCGATTATAACAAGGGCCTTTTGGGTGTTACAAGAGGTCTGATACATTGGATTTTAATGTTGCCGACTATCCTGGCCTATAGCTTTGTCGAGCTCTACTCCTTCTTTGAGCTGGCCTTTAGAGGGAAAGATGTTTGCAAGCATAATGCTGCTAGCAAGAACAATTTAGTCCTTGTAAAAGATATAACAGATTCTTGATACATATAGATACATATAGATACATGGGATAGACATTTAGATAGAGCATTTTATAAAACAGAGTGTCTGTTATTTAACTTGTATTGTCTACTGGGCTTTGATACTTTTCTCAAGTTTAGGAATTACCATAGGTATTGAACTGTCCCAGGCTGAGAATGAAGAAACATATGTTGACACAGATTGAAATAGTACTAGGCTCTGTTTGCCAGCTCAAGAGATCTTGTTTTAAAATCTTCCAGCGTAAAATTTGTTAATGACGACATCTTCGACAGCACTGCCTTTCTCAAGAACATCTAGGCGGCTCCGACGAGACAACGTCTAGCCATCGACCTCTAGAGGCTGCGCGGGAGTCCACAGCGGCTTGCCGACGGTATCGTATGTGCCGCACGTATAATGCAGGATCCCCTTGCATATAAAGAGTGCCACGAGATGATGTCAAACTTCACGGCCGATCCGTTTCTCCTTGGGGCTCTATGCGAATTTTCCATGCTCATGCATATCCGCGGTTGACAGATCAATGAGAAATGATTCGAGGTATGGCTGGCTAAGTTCTGCGACACCATGAAGAGCTCTGGCAAGCCTCACGCATTGATATACAGTGAGGCCAAGAATATGACTATTGGAGAGTATGCAGATCATAAGTTGCGGAATTCGGGAATAATTTCATAGTTCTCTTCGTGGAGCTGGCTATGGGTAACTTTCTCTCCAATGAGCACAACACCGTTCCACATATCCGTCAGATGTAGCAGCATTGCGAAAAGATTGGCTCGCTGCTGAACGAAATCTTCTCATACGATAAGGAGACGTTATTGGACAACACCAACAACCAGCTAGCCGTGCTGGTGCGTACGGAAAACATCAATCTCCGGGAGGCATCGCGACGAGTCGCTGCAATGTCGCAGAGACGCGCCCAAGAGGTCAAGCGCATTACTATTCAAATAGAAGCCAAGTATAATGGAGATGACGAAGAAGAGACTGATCTCAGATTCTACGTGATGGCTATGGACTTGTTTAGTGCAGCTTGTTGGTTTTGGCAACTCTAGGGCACTAAGCAACACTTCTCGAAAACATCGCCATTCATTGAGTTGCAATTGGCAGATGTAAATTAGGCTATACCGCTTTTGTAAGAAAGAAAACAAAAACTATGCAATTTTCATAACTTAGAGGCTGTACCAACAGGGAGACACCAACATGGGACATAAATATTACAAGTCTAGAACCAATAATTGAAGTCCAGACTCACCAAATAATAACCAAGTCCACTACCGGATCTAAACGGAATAGCGCTTAAGATTCCTGCCAGTAAGATAAATGTGTAAGCGAAAACGTACTAAAGGAGCCAAGCGTGGCCTGGTGTAATTGGTTACTCAAGTCTCCAACATTTCAATAGTTAACGCCATAGATTTCTTTTACAGCACTTGGTTTGTAGCTTTGGCAATAAAACCGCCTTTTTACACTTAACCCTATGGGTAAAGATGGCAGAATCTAGATCTTGTGGCGTATATTTGCCTTCAATAGTGGTCTGACTATAAGACATTCAGATTTCAGATTGCACTGGGCTTTCAGTAGAGTTAACACTGCAACTGTTGAATATAATATCTTGGCTTTCCACTGATAGTGTAAGCACAGCCAGTACCTTGAACATACAAGTCTCAGCTGTTATACGTCCTATTGTTTATCTGAAACCTTTGCTCTCTACCTACGCCATGGAGATCGTCGATGTGTCCTCACCATATCAGGGAAATGGTTGCAACTTGTCTGACCAAAAGTATGGCTACGACTTTGTCATCTCAACCACCCAAGCCAGTATAAATTCGGATCTTTGCCTGTACCTGCACAGTAACACTTTGCCTTGTAACTACTTCTGTTTTCTGTCGGTATGTGGCTCAATTTCGTATACAAGTATTGCTGAAGAGTATTCTTGGGGCTGTTGAGCAAGCTAATCTGGTCCAGAACCCTACAAATGCAAATATAGTGGTTCCAGTTACCTTGGAGTACGTAATTGCCAAAACAGGCGGTGTTGATCCCTTCAAGATCCCACGGGATACCCCTCGTACAGACCCTCGGGTTCAGGCGCTGACCAAGGTGGGATTTGAGGTTGGTATCAAGATCCGCATGGGGCTACCTCCAGGCGTAGAGCCCAAGAATCTCCCTCCAATTCTGGAGCTGGGCGATCTTGCCGAGTTGGCGACCTTCAATATCCTTTGCTCCGACTTTCATGTCGTTGAGAACGAGCCGGGCAGCTCAGTCAGCCCAAATGGTAAATGGAATGTCTGGAAGCAGAAGTTAGGGCATCCATGGACTCTAAAAACACGGGTCAGCCTCGTTCATGCCAGCCTCGACAATAAGCTGAATGGTTCGTCTCACTTCGCTCAAAACCCGGCGAAGAAACAACGACTCCTCAAAAAGCTTGAGAATATATCCGGCACGTCCTTCAGTCTTCAACAGCTGTTGCTTGACGTGGATAATGCAACAGTTCAGAGTGTTCCTACTATTGAAGGAATGAAGCCAGGCAGTCGAGCCCATCTGGTCGTCTCTGGTCAACTCGGGAACATCTGGACAGGATTCACCAAGAAGTGTCACTGCCCTCCAATTGCTGTTGTCGCCGTTCCTCAAACATCATCAGACCCTTCGAAGCTCCAGCTGACATCCTTCGATCTGCAAGTTAATCGCGTTAAGGACAGCAACGGTGTCGCTATCACGAATCCCACCAAGGAGCAACTTGCAGCAACCACTCTCGACTATCGTTGCACTACTAGCGGTAAACAGTTACCGCCTGCTAAACATTTCTTGTGGAACTGGGTTGAACCAACAAGGGTCAATTCCGAGAGTGGTGCTGTAGCTATCAAGAGACAAGTTTTTGCCAATTACTTACTTAATGCTATGCTTCCTCAGGTCAAGAAGTCCTGCATCACCACAGACCCCGTGGTAGGGCACCGAAACTTGGATGGCAACGGGAAACTCTGGGC
Source organism: Fusarium burgessii (assembly GCA_002980515.1). NCBI lineage: Eukaryota > Fungi > Ascomycota > Sordariomycetes > Hypocreales > Nectriaceae > Fusarium > Fusarium burgessii. Next base: position 5,079 of record PVQA01000965.1, on the reverse strand, counting down.
AGATTGGTCTTTACCTACGATCAACAACCAGACCCCTAAGTACCTTTTTTCCCGTGGGGGTGATTGTCTGTTCACTATTGGATATTCTGCTAGTGGTGACCCAGACACAAGCTCAACACGTGGTTCAATATTCAGCTCGAAACATTGCCGATTGGACGTCGTGCCTAGTTATCAATGCAGAGTATATCTTGTCGGCAACACTGTGAAGATTGAGCAAGAACTTCGGGTCGAGGTCCTGTTCAAATGCACCGGTGTCGACTTGGGCATAATAAGTGTTTCTGATTTTGATGAAGGCTGTACCGCAACTGTCATGGGCACTACCGATCACTATGAGCTATCGGTCGGACAGACAGGCTGTCTTCAAATTACTCACACGAAAGGCTCCCCAGGGGTCTCATCTGGAGAATTCCAGAACAAACAAATTTGGTTCCAGACTGATCAGTTGCTGGAGAAGATAAGAAGCGTATTTACAGCACCCAACCCTATTGACTTCAGCTCTTTCAATGCCGCCGCCTTGCAGAACTTTGTCTTTCCTGGAGGAAAAGTCTTTACTTATAAGAATGTTAGGGCGGCACCGAGTGGCGATCTCCTCTGCAGTGTGACATATTTGGACCCCAACGAAGCCATCACTTCTCCAGCAATGCTCAAGGTATGTCCATGTGATGTACTATCTGAGAATAGCCCATGTTAACCATGTCTGTAGATCCCAGCAGCACAAGTGGAGGACGAGGTCCAACCTGCTCCAGCCGTCGTATCCACGCCAGCTGCTGCTACTACTGCTCCCCCTGTTTCCATAACATTTACGACGGATATGATTCAGAATTATGTACCTGGAGAGATTGTCAAGCCCTCTGGCAAGTTTGAGGCCCTGCAAACTCAAGATGGCCACTCGATCCTTTTCAGTTTAAGCCCTGCGAATATACTCCAGGCCATCGTCGAGCAGAGCGGAGCCAACTCAACAGGGTGGAAAACGGTGGACCTCTCGTCTAATACCCTCAGTTCTAACTTTGCCAACGACAAGAGTGCAGTTGTCAAAACATTTGACGTCAACCAAAGCGCCGTGGACGGGACTATTAGTCTTGCAATGGTGGTTAATTCTGGGGGCACAGATCACCTGCTTTTGTCTCTGTACAACCACAACTCAACTGCTGCATGGACACCCACGCCATCACCGCCAAACTTGTCCTGGAAATTAATTCCTTTCGATGCAGTATCAACATCCGGCACTACAATAGCCAACTCCATTGCAGGGGTCATGTTCGCCGAGACAGATGCCAGTCATAAGCAACACATCATTGTTGACGTCGACCGCTCAACCTCTGACGCAATCAAGCAAATTTCTCGATTTTAGGTCAACCCGCTGGCAACGGAACAACACTGGACCTCCCATGATGTTCCGGTAGATATCCAAGATGGTAACTACCAAAGCTGCGTTGGAAGGCTCCAGAACGAGTATGTCGACGGAGTATTTACCTGCGGAGTATCTGGAAACTCAGGCCAGCTTGTCTACGTCCCAATTAGCAATGCCTTTGGTTCCGGTCCGCCTGCACCACGCACTCTCAGCCTCCCTGAAAATGTCACAGCATCGGCAATAGCCACCGCCAGGGCATTCGATGCATCGACAGACTTGTATGCCATTGGCGGTCAGACTCTGTTCTGGTTCCCTGCAAATAGTCCGGTAAACCAGTCAGTTGCTACGACGCTCTTCAGCAATAGCATATTCCAGGGCACTACCGAGCTATCAGCCATGACTCATGGTGGTGTCACGACGATTTGGGGCAAGAATGGCAGTGACCAAATCTACTACACTTCTTGTCCCAATACTCAGCTTGGCATGGCGTCATCTTGGAGTGCTCCTCTCCCGCTTATGAATGGTATAGAGAACATCTCGGCATTCGTCAACCGCACAGGCTACAGCAACACCATATTTGCTTCTGGGGGGACTACACTTTGGAGATTAGTGCAAGCTACAGAAACAGGTGCCAAACTTTGGCGTCAGGAATCCCTTGTTCTTGAGGCACCAGCAAAGACGAAGGCCCTCGCATTCAACTCATATACCACCACCATCCAACTTGCCGATAATCAGAAGCTGCCTGCAGGTGATGTCGAGGTCTCTATTACAGCAACTTGTCGGACTCCAGTTTACATTAATGGCTTGTACTACGTCCTAAGCCCGACTCCCATCACTGTCTCCTCGGACAAGACTGGCACTCTGGCAGTAGTTGAAAACACGCACAACACCCTCAACGGAACAGCTATAACTGTTACATGTGGCGGTCATCCGACGGTCATAGACCCATCACATAAGCATTTCCAAAAGATCACCGCGCTAAACACGGCCACGTCCTTGGGGGCAGCTCAAATCTCCAAGAACGTTGTTGCAGGAGGTACATCTGGCCCCTCAGTTACAGCCCCTCTTGTCGATCCATCTACATCTGCAAATGATATGCAAAGTACTGCAGCTACCCTGAGTAACCTCAACACTGTCTATGGGTCCATTAAAAACCCGAATGCCGCTCCAAAGGTTGTTCCTAAGCCAGCTCCTAAGCCGACTCCAGAGCACACCAGTACAGGCTTTTGGGGGTCTATTGGTGAAGGCTTTGAAGATATTGGTCACACTATCGAGGCTGATGTAGGAGATATATACCACGCCCTCAAATCGGCAGCCGATAGTATCGTTCACATTGTCAAGGAGGCAGCGAGTGATGTGTGGCATTTTGTAACCACGATCGCAGGCAAGGTCTACCATGCTGTCCTCAGTACAGTCGATTCAGTTGTTGGTGCCGTCGAATGGGTTTTTAATGCCATCAAAACTGTGATTCAGGATGTAATCCGTTTCCTTGAGCTTCTCCTGGACTGGGACGATATTACCCGCACCAAGAACGTTATCTCGAATATCGCGAAGCAGTTTATGCAGGGCCAGATTGATATGATTTCGTCTGCAAAACCTTTTTTCGACAAAGAAATGAATGGTCTGGTGTCTATGGTCAATCAATGGGCTGGTGATACAAACTGGACAGCCACGGTTGGCCAGGCTACAACTCAGCCCCTGTCAGCAAACTGTCATAATCCATCAGCAGGGCAGACATCTGGCTCGCAAATGCTATCAAACCACTACAAGAACAATGCTTCTTCTCTAACTATCATTGGAAACGACACAGCAAACGACGGGGTAGAAGAGCTCGTCAATAACCTTTTAACTGCTCTGGAGAATGAAGGCAAGACTCTGTCTGCAGCATATAACAACCTTAAAGACCTTGCTCACAAGATTTCATCCACGCCTTTACAGGACTCACTCAAGCAGCTGGTTGCAATCATTGCCGATGTCTTTATCTCTACGGTTGGCAACGTTGGGGATGCTATTCTGGATCTTTTGTCGAATGTCGCCAGTTCCGCCATGCGCCTCCTCAACACCAAGTTTCACATCCCGGTTATTTCCGATATACTTGGTGATCTCGGCATAAGCGAACCTTCTCTGTTGGATCTTTTCTGTTGGGTAGCCGCTGTTGCTTACACAGTGGTATACAAGATCACCCATGACAGCGCCCCATTCCCTGACAATGATGATGTGAATGCCCTCATCAACGCCGATAGCTGGCGTACACTCCAAACCCTTCTAGGTCAACCGCCTCCTCAAGAAGAGTTATCCTATCTTTCCCGCGCCGCATCGTACCTCTGGTCAGCGCCTGAACCAATCAGTACTTCAACGAGGAAGACTGTTTACCTCTCCTTGCACAGCATTGGGGGTTTTATTGAGCTTCTGAATGTATTCGTCATTCCTCTTGAGGCTGACGGTTCTTCAGAGAGTAAGGATAATTCATTCAGCGGGCCTATATCGGTTCTAAAGTACCTGCATACGGCCTGTGACATTGTCGCTGCGGTCGCTGTATCACAAGATCCTATCACGAGTGAGCTTCTCAAGGCAATGCATGACAGGAATACTGCTGTGAAAGTCTTGGCCTCTTGTCTTCTCAAAAAGTACATGAAAGCTGGTGACGGCAACACAGACTTTCCTGCGCTTGATAAACGCGGCATGGGGGCCTTGGTAAATGTCGTGGTTGGGTACTGGGGTTTGTTCGTTACCGCGGGCCATCTGTATGAGTTGAGTCATGAATCTGCTAGTTCCAACCGGACAGCAGCTATTCTGATAGAGGTCAGCAGCATACTGGGTGAAATAAGTGCTGTTGCATATTGCGAAGCTGTCAATGATCCGGATCGAACTTCCAGACAGGTTCCTCTTTTAGTTATAGCTGGAGTGACATTGATCGAGACTGGGTTAGAGCTTTCATTATTAGCAACTGTTAATTGATTGACAGTTTGAGTTAGGTTTAGTAACTGTTTAAGTAGATTCTTGCATTCTAGTATAGGTTTTATAATAAATAGTCATTATTATTATTATTATTAGTTAGTGCGTTTCTATATAAGAGAGGTAGTACTCTTATATATAAGCTGCTTATATATATTAAGTATCTAAATAAAAATAAAGATGCAAATAATATTTAAGCTAAATATACCTTATAAAGGACTACCTTCTCCCCATTCCAATTTGCTGGCCATCTATCCATCCAAAGCTTGGATTTCATTTGTAACAATGCAGTTTGGTTATTCCACTTGCGGCTGTATGAACAAGCTGCTCGATTTCTCAGACGGCATTCTGGGTCTCAGAGTTGATTGATGACGGCCAATATACAGTGAACAACTATGCATCATGTTTGTGTAATTTTGTTTGGGATTTTGAGCTATGCACAAGCCTGAAACGAAAATCAGGGAAATGAGCTGTTTGTGATCACCAAACGACAAAAGAAGGGATGCCAAGCAATAGTGGCGGTGACGATTGTTTATCGTTGGATAGTGCACTTTCAGCTCCCCCACATGGTTTGAGCCTTTATCCTGGTGGCCCATAGAGACACAGCTAGCTGTGTCATTAATATCACGTGCCCTTCCGGACACAGCTAGCTGTGTCTCTAAGATATCGTTATGTAAGCATGATCTATATAAGTGAGTATGTGTTGTGAGGCTATTTATAACTGATTTATTGTATTTCTAGCTATATAATGCATCTCGTGATAGATATAATAT
>PVQA01000964.1:0-47237 GCA_002980515.1 Fusarium burgessii | reverse complement strand
ATTTAGTTTAATAATTTATAACAGTACTTAACTCTTCTAGGCTAAATATATATCAAGCTTGCTGATCTTTGCTTGCCGGCCCTACTCGCCTCGTATATTGATATATCGGGGAACTATAGGTAGGGTTTTGCATCCAATGAACTTGATGAAGGTCAAATAAATCGTTTCGGCTTCGATAATGAATACGAGGTGCCTTTTCAGAGCCGGTTAGATGAAATTCTGGTCTTAAAGTACATATGAAAAGGTTCTTTGACGATAAAGTAGCCTATCGGTATCTTCAGTCCGGCAAAAGCCAAGATCAAGATCAAAACGATAGCGCTCTCATCGTTGCATTCCTTGTCCTTGGATTAGTCTCAGCACGATTTAATTCGCAAAACAAGTGCTGATTCTATTCCTTCGCAAAAGATTGCCTTATATTCTTCAAAGATTGGATTTGCTTTCCGTTTATATCAAAGTTGCTTTCGCTAAGCCAAGCCTCAAACGCTTTCTTAACAAGAGGCCACTCTTCATCAGTAATGCTGAACCAAGCGGTATCTCGACGCCTTCCTTTGAGAATCATATGCTTTCTACCCAATATGTTAGCAGGTGCGTTCAAGGACGGGGATTCATGATAAAATACCTGAAAATGCCCTCAAATACAAAGCCTAATCGCTCAGCGGCTGAAAGACTAGGTTTGTTGAGATGATTGGCTTTCCACTCGACTCTCAAGTACCCGAGATCCTCAAAGGCGTGCTTGATAATCAGATAAAAGGCCTCAGTAGCAGCGCGCGTCCGTTTTAACTGAGCACCAAGTATAACACTGCCAATTTCAACCCTTCGGTGGCTCGGAACGATGTTGAGATAAGACATTTGCCCAACTGGTTCAGACTTGGGATCATCACTTGGACCAGAGAGAACAGTATAGAAGAGTGGATCCTCAGTCTTACTGAATCCTTCAACGGCATCTCTCCATTGTTGCTGATCGAGGAAAGGTCCACCAAACATGTAGGTCCAAAGGTGACCGTTTTCCTCGCCTCCAAGATGCTTCCAGCTTGGATCGGCATGAGAAGGCTCTAATGGGATAAGAGAAGTGTATCGTCCGTCAAGGGGCCCACGAGATGGTGCGGACGCAGTGCCCGGAGGGGTAATTGGACCAACTGGTTGTTCAGTCATGGCTGTTGCTGTCGAATATTGAAATTCGTTTCGATTGTAGACAGTTTGGAAGTGTCTCGAGCTAAATAGTAAGAACTCGGGATCTGAGGCCCGAGACAAAACCGACTTCGGAGCTTATCTCCGAATGTGAATCATCATTTGATTACGCCCTCTCAATAATTCACTTGCATGGGCCGCATATAGGTAATGAGTCACAAAGATCCCAATGACCAACTATCATTGATTCCTCGTATAAAGACGTGCATGAGTCTGGTAGTGTCTCAGTAAAGTAACTCGAAGTTAACATTGTATCAGACATGATACGTCACTATCATAGATAATAAATAGGTATTGAGGCCCTAGAGATTAAAAACTGTACTCTCCTTATCCTTGATGGACTTCTGGGAACCACCAATTGTCTGACTTATAATTACCTTAATCCTTGGAGAGTAATTCTCATTTGTTCAATCATAATTACTAACAGAGGTTGATCCCGTTAATGTTATAGCAATCCATAGGTTTTGTGTCCAAGCAACATATTCCAGACGTGTCATTAAGTCTGATAGTTCAAATAGAGGCAGTTTTAATATTAATATTTATTTTTATAAACTATTGAATCCCATCTCAGTACATTATATGCAACGTAAGCATTCAAATGTGTTCTTGTCGTCCAGTGATAATAAACGTTAGGCTCCTGTGACGGACCCCAACTCAATCAAGTATTTCTATGCACTTACACTCCCTTAATGAATACAAGAATACCAGAAATCGAATGATAAATTCTTAAATTTCGAATCACTTCACTCATTGGCGAATTGGTAGCGACAAATTGCCAAGTTTTCACAACCCGTCACATGGGGTTAAAGCATTTACCCTGGAGGCTTCTTGGTTAAACAGCGCCTTGCTTGACGATCGAAGGATTTTGCCAAGCCAAAAACTTCCAATCACATAATATTTCGTCACAGAAAACCTGTTACAGAAACGTCATGTGAATATTGCGCCTTGCTATCCCCTGCGCTGGCCTGACAATTGGTAATGGATCTTGAAATCACCACGTTGGGTAAATTCAGCCTTACAATGTGAGGACAATGAGGTACAATTTAAGGAACGAAATATCCACATGGAGCCTGAGTAGATTCTTTCTCAAGTGTTTTTATCCTCTGGCTCTTTTTGTGTAATCAACATAGAACTTGCAACATGACAGGAATCGAAGACCTTGGCAAAGTTGACCAACAAAAGAATTCTTCCTCCCCATCACTGACATTACCGGTCACAAATCTTCCTCCCTCATATGATATCACTCCAACTCAATCCCAAACTCAGCAACAAGGTCAACTGCAAGCTCAGGAAGATTTCCCCACTCTGATTCTAGACGGCACAAAGATCTACTCACTATACGCGCCCAATCGTATCCTCTATCAACTCAGTTATGCTCCTTACGAAACTACTCGTAAAATCTATGCTATCGAGAAATTACGATACCGTGTTACAAACGCCGACTCGGAGCCTAAATTGAAGTACACTGTCGATCATATTTACGACTTCAGACACGGCATCTCGATAGAAGCATACAAACAAATCACTATTCTTGGACAAACGAGCCGCAAGCGTACCTACCCTAACATGATTATGCATCGATGTCTTAATGGCTGCCACACAATTTGCCCTGGTGGTCAAGTAAAGCTCGCCCCAGACTTTGTTCTCAAGGCAGAATCTCCTCTGAAAGGTCGGTTGAATCAAGGGAAGAATAACACCACCATTTGGAAAGACGAGAAAGGACAGGTGGTTGCTGTTGAGACGAAACTCCAGCGTGATGAGCATAATAACATACAGGAGCTTCCGAGACTTGCTATTAAGGCTAGAATCGACGAAAAGCTCTATGATCTGTTGGTTACTTCTTGGTGCGCGCATGTATGGAAGGATGCACAGAAGGATTTGAAAGAACCAATGAGTTGGGATAAATGTAAGCCATATCATTGTCGCTGGATGTGAGGATCTTTACTGACCAAATTGTCGCAGTTAAACGGATTGCGTCGACCATGCCAAATAAAGCAGCAGGTATATACGGCGGTGCTGGTTCAGGCTATCATTTCTAATTTGTTGGGAATGTCTTCATCAAAGATTTGATAATTTGATTGCGAGATTACACACAATAAGAATACTCTTCAATTGGATTATTGAATGCTTCTGTACCGGTTGGTTTGTCCGAGCGATCCTCATCTGTGATGTGCTTTGACTTGTAACACGGCTCGGCTTACGCTGTAAGATTGGTTGTCTTATCACAATTAAACAGCCTCGCTCCCAACAATTATTTCAGCGCCATTTACGTATCGTGCAAATTGACGAGATTGATAAGGCCATTTTGACTTCAATACGACTCCGAATTTAGCGAAAATTGATCTCGTTTAACCGCCACGGACACTCGGCTGAGATAGTTATCCTGAAGCACAAACATGGCGAACCCCAGCGATTTATTCATGATGCATCATTAATACAATGTAAGCGGTGTAATTGGACCGTGAGTCGGGTGTCAAACATCTCTTATCGTCTGCACGGATAAATCTGATCGACTAATTATGGATTATTCTTGGACTATGCAATATAATGATCATGATTATCGACCAGGATTATCGATTTGCATAAACACGGGCTGACCGATACAACCTTATGCTATGCTTATTATAGTCTCTCCACTCTTCAGAACAAGCAAAGAACATCACCTGCCAAGGTAATGGTTTCCGCCCATCGCCGAAAGCCACCCGTCAATAAACCCAAGAACCAAAGGGCTCGAACAACGGGAATCGTACCCAAACAAACGGCTGTGGAAAGAGTCCGGTGATGCTTCACCGGAAAAGTGCCCCTTTTAGCGTCCTCGTGGCGTGAGCTAGCTCAAAAAAACAATTTCTCTTGGCGGACGCCGGTGGTAATTTAAACGACCAGGGGTAGGAAGCGAGGAGCTCCCCAAGGCGAGATGAATAAAATGAAGGGCCACCCCTAGCTTCAGCTGGATTTCAGCTGTTCTTTTGCTGGTCTCGGTCACGTTTTTGAATGAAGTCGTAGATGGAGGGCAAAGAGTCCAAGATGGCTCCGACAAGTCGCATCGCCTTTTTGGCGCTGTCATTCCTCCTTTCAGGCCATTTCGCAGCAGCTGGTAAGCAATGAATAGCCCCTGAGATGGGATAGTCATTAACACGCGATCCAACGCGTTTAGACTGCGACATTTCTGGCAATTACACGATTATTGCTGCACCCGACGACCAAGATGGAGTTCAATCGTGCAAAGACGTCGATGGCTCTTTATCACTACTCTTCGATAAGGATCCTTCTTCCTGGCCATCAGACAAATCTACAGTAGATCTCGGCGACGTTAGCTCATTGACCGGCGACCTGGTCATTTATCCCCACCACGATTCGAAGAAGACGGTTGTCACGGCATCGAGCTTGAAAACGATTGAAGGCGCTCTTACGATATGGAACACGGGTACCGGCAAGGACCACACGATTGAAGAGTTTGACCTGGTATTCGGCGCGCTGGAGGAAGTTGGCAAGGATTATGTTATCACGGAAGCTTTCGCTAAGCTCTCTCTTGAGCACAAGGCCGATGTCACTGTGGGCGCGATGATGAGGGTTTACGATACCGATGTGGAGGAGCTGCAGCTCAACGGAGTGTATACCGTCAACGGAGACTTCTCAATCGACTCAAACAGCAATATGAAGGAGCTGGATGTCCCCAGCTTCACCTACGCCAACAAGGGTCTCATTGTCAAGGGCAACAATGCTCTTGAGAAAGTCTCATTCCCAAAGCTGAAGGGCGTCAAGGGTAACTTGCAGTTTAACCAGAATGGCGCATTGCAAACAATTTACCTCGCGGCCCTCGAGTCGGCTGCAACTATGTCTATAACTTCCAATGGAAACGATGCTACCGTGCTGCTCCCTTGGTTGTCGTCTATCGGAAACAGCACTACTACTGCGACCTCAGACTTTGGCGGACTTGGGAAGATTGAGTTTTCTTCTCTACGCACGGTCAACGGCTCGCTCACTTTCGAGTCTAATTCATTTAAAGATCTTACTATTCCTTTGTTGAAGGAGATGAATGGAGCTATCACTGTGGAGGATAACCCGTCTCTAACGACTTTTGCTTTACCGCGAGTTACGTATGTGAAGGAGCTGGACATCAGCGGCAATGCCGAACTCGCCAACATTACAGCCAATGCTCTCAAGTCTGCCGGCACCATTTCGATCAAGGGATCCTTTACGAACGTGGAGTTTTTCAATTTGGAGAAGGTTACTGGAGATTTCAAGGTGTCTGGTGATGAGTCTATGGACTGCAGTTGGTTTGATGCGAATATCAAGAAGATTGTTGAAGGAAAGTACACTTGTGTTGGAGATCACGACAAGAAGGAGCGGAAGCCTAGTACTGGAGGCATTGAGGATACTGAGGGCAACCCTAAGGATTATATGTCATCCCCAGATGATGATCAAGGCAATGGTGCCGGTGGCGGTAGCAGTGGAAGCGATAGTGGATCTGGCAACGGAAACTCTGACAGCGAAAAGGGAGGCTCGAAGGGAGGACTTTCAACAGGTGCAAAGGCCGGCATTGGAATCGGCGTTGCCATTGTTATCGTCCTCCTCATCGTTGGTGCCGTAATGTTCTGGCTTTGGCGCCGCCGTCAAACCGTAGCGCCCGGTGAAAAGCGCCTTGGCAGCAGCGGTAGTGGCTCAACCAAGAAGGGAATCTTTGATGGACAGCAAATGGGTGTCCAGACAAAGATCGAGGCCACTAATCCCAGCCCATCTCCTAGTATCGGGACTTTGAATTTTGGTCGCAACTCTCTGATTGAGTCAACCGGGGGTTTTACTGAGAAGAGTCTCAATGCTTGGAAGACGATTCGAAGAGTGAGTGTTTCTTCGGGTGGTTCGTCAACTGTCAAGGAGGGAACAAGTATTCTCAAGGGCTAAGGAGAAGAATAAGCGAAGAGTGTTTAGAATGCCATTCAGCGTATAGTGATACCACAGTCCTTTAATAGACGTCAGCAGGAAACGGCCTGCATCTCTTTTCATAGGGTAATTTAATACTATTAGATTAATCAGTATCAGAATTCATTCACTCATCTTGCTCATCAGCCTACGTTACTGTTCATAACACATCAGATATAGAGATAAACCAAGGGAACGTCAGCTAGGACCCAAATTAATCCGCTAGACCCTGAAATTTACAAGAAAAGAATGCTACAGAAGAGCTGAACCACTTTAATGAGTCCACGCAAGACGTTTCATGTGGAGATAATCCCAACTTTTCTCACTCAATCACAAAGCTTCACATGCGTATCTAAGGCTTCTGACTTGGTGAACCAAGACCCACTGCTGATTACGAGAGGTTACAGAGCCCCTCATCAGCAGAACCTTTCAAAGTGATCAGCGTGCGGTGAAAACACCCAAGTTGTCATTTTCATTTTCATTCATCTTGACAATCAATCTTTTTCAATTGACTTCCTCTTGCAATTGAACCTCTTTTTTGCGTGCTTTTATTTATACTGTAAAACACGCCTCGGCCTTTCTGCAGCCAAAATGACGTACCCCCGTCCCGATTTTGAACGTAACCCACTTCGCTGGGAGTCCCTTAATGGTCAATGGGATTTCCTCTTCGACGACGGCGATTCCGGCCTCGATGAGAATTGGCAGCGTACAGGCCTTCCAGAGAAAGTCAACGTGGTCACTTCTGCCACTCGTAAAGAAACCGGTCAGAGCGACAGCGTGGTCCAGAAGATCATGGGCGATGCCCATTCTCTTATCCAGAACAACGTCTTTGCTTCATCAACGCAGACCACCAACTCAAAAACCAAAATCAATGTTCCCTATGTCTTCCAATCTCCTGCCTCTGGTATCAATGACCGTGGAGTTCATCAAGTCATGTGGTATGAGCGAGCTATCTCAGACTTGCGATCAGCGCAGGAGAAGGAGAAGGGTCATAAGCTGGTCTTGAGGTTTGGTGCCGTTGATTATGAGGCTACTGTCTGGGTCAATGGAGAATATGTCGGTGGCCACCGAGGTGGACATGTTCCCTTTGAAATTGACATCACTGATGCTGTGGATGCCGCTAAAGATGCGACTACTCACCGCGTTACGCTGCGTGTCTATGATTCAGCTTATGATCTTACACAGCCTCGAGGCAAGCAATACTGGGCTGCTAAGCCCGAGACTATCTTCTACACTCCCTCTGGCGGTATCTGGCAGTCTGTTTGGCTTGAGGTTGTTCCCAGTGCTCGTATTGCTGATAGCTCTTATGGCACTGTTATCAAGTCCAATGATATCCACTCTGGCCACCTTCGAAGCACCGTCGCGGTCAAAGGACGACGAGTTGGAGGTGACTATTCCATCGAGCTTGAGGCTAGTTTTGCTGGTATTCCTGTGGCCAAGTCAGAGAAGAAAGCTCTTCCTCGAGAGACGAGCTCAGTTGGCGTGGAGCTGAACATGCGCCTGTCTGAAGAGCAGAGATCGAAACTGCCCCAGTCTGTTACCGAGAGTGCTCCTCTCGACAACGACTTTGCTTGGCGTGAGGGCGTTGCACTCTGGTCTCCTGAGCATCCACAACTCTATGACCTTGTTATTCGCCTATATGATGACGCCGACAACGTCATAGACGAGGTCAAGACAACTACCGGCATGCGAAACATCAACTGGACAACAGGCGACGGCACCTGGCGACTCAACGACAAGCCCTACTTCCAAGCTCTCTGCTTAGATCAAGGCTACTGGCCCGAAACTTTCATGACTCCTCCTAGCTCAGAGAGCCTCAAGCTGGACATCGAGCTCGCTAAGAAGATGGGTCTTAACGGCTGCAGAAAGCACCAAAAGGTTGAGGATCCTCTCTTCTACTACTGGGCTGACAAGCTTGGTTTCCTAGTCTGGGGTGAGATTGCCAATGCTTACGCTTTCAGCGCCGAGTACGTTGATCGATTCAACGCTGAGTGGACTGAAGCTGTTAAGCTGGTTATCAACCGTCCCTCGGTCGTGACCTGGACTCCTGTCAATGAAAGTTGGGCTTATCCTAATCTTGAGGACAACGCTGATCAACGAAACCACATTCGTCAGCTTTACTATCTCACTAAGTAGGTTTCCTTACTTCAATTTCAAACTTGAGCTAACAGCTCTAGGGGTCTCGATGATACCCGAAGTATCAACGATAACTGTGGCTGGCAGCACGTGCTAACTGACCTAACCACATTCCACGACTACAGCGATGGTCCAGAGATTGAAAAGACATGCTCAACTCTCGAGGGCATCATTGGTCCCAAGGCTGGCCGCGGTGTCTTCCTACCACCCATTCCGAATATCGATGAAGGTTCTAAGCATAAGCCTGGCGCTCCAGTCATGAACACTGAATTTGGAGGTGTCAACATTGCTCCAGCAAAGAAAGAAGATAGCGATAGCCTCGACTGGGGTTACACCACTGCCACAAACGCCGATGATCTTGTCAAAAGAATTGAGCGCCTTGTCAATGGTGTTGTCTTGGGAGGGCACTGCTGTGCTTTTGTGTATACTCAGCTGTGAGTTTAGCTTTTTACGTTGGCATTGATATGAGACTAATGATCTGTAGGGCGGATATTGAGCAGGAAGTCAATGGGCTGTACACATTCAACCGAGAGGAGAAGCTGGATGCATCAAAGGTCAAGGCCGTTATCGACAAGGCTCTCGGGGCTTACTATAACAGGGTGAAATAGATTATCATTACACTAGCTACACTCTAGATAGTGCAAAGACATGAGGCCGGCCTCTTAGTACGTAGCTTTGAATAGGTATGATGGGAAAGATGTGTACTATCCACAACAAACCCCCCTTGCTCTTTTAAGCCTCCAAACTGATAATCGTTTATGTTTAAAGGAGCAGAAGCATATGGTTTTGAGACATTGAGCTACATAAGTACGCAGAGGGATCGATCATGGGCTGATATCCTCCACGAATATAGGACTCACAAAGGTTTTCGCACGCCATTGGGTCTATAAAGCTACCTTAGCTCGAAGTTCACTTTCTGTTAACCTAAATGTATGATTTCAGGCCATACAGCTCCTTACTTAAACTTGAGATATTGTGTCAGCCAATATGCATAAACAATCATGCCTGCCGAATGGGCCTCTAATTGAATGACCTAAACAGACACTGAAGGGGTTTCTATATAGAGTGAGTCTTCATGATATAAACTACTATAAAATCAGGGTCTAACAGTCGCATGCCAAATTCTTATTGATATTTCAGCCTGGACAGAGAATCGGATGATATTTGCTTTTGTTACACAGTGCTAGTCCTCGCTAAGAACGCGACCAATCCAAGTTTGATGATCAATTGGAAAACACCCGAACAAGATAAATATCTAAGATAACATTATGAAAACACTTTCTTAATAATATTTTTAAGTTTCTGATATAAAATCAAATCATTTTATAACATGGGGGCAACAATATCGCATCATGAGTTCATGACTGCGGGGATCGGCAAAGGAGCTGTCATGTCACGTGATTTTACATGAGATCGGGTCGACTCATTAGACCTGGACCCGACGCTCCATGATGTGGCTGGGGGGATCATCACCAGTTCAATCACGGCGCCAGACCCGGCTTTTTGCCCGCGGTTGGGAGCATCACTATCTTATCGCATCAGTACACTGCATAATATCAGTTTCCTTTCATTATATTGTATGCTATAGTCACACACGCTTCCTCTCCCTCGCCTCGCCTCAGGCGCGATGCCTTCGACACGGCCAAACGCGCAGTCGCCGATTGTCGATGTCGACGGCGCTCTCGATAACATCGACACCATTCGCATCCCTGAACCCCACGGTACATATCTCCAAACACGCGGAGCTCGTGCAGCTCGTCGAATCTATAAAGCTATGGGTGTCTGGCCATGGGACATTGTCCCCGAAGCGCCTCCCAAGATGTGGGCCATCAATCTGCTGGAGGATCTTGCTCTTGTCGCAGATCATGTCGCTAGAAACCCAGGCGATACTCTGCAAGATCTTCAATCAGAGCTTCGGAAGTCTCTTGCGCGCGATCGCAAACCTTCATATGCTGGAAAATTGATGGCGCAGGATGTTCACGCTGCAAAGAAGCGATTCGTTCGTACTATGCCTCAATCACCCGATGCTCAAGACGATACTGGTGATGACGTTGGTACTGCCGAGAGGCGATCTGGGCGACGGCGAAGAACCGCAAACTATAGCGCTCCTGACTCACCAATCGACCCATCGCGATCGCGTCGAGACACATCTTCAGAAGAGAGCGAGGAGCACATGGCCTCGTCTATTACCGTCGCCTCGGAATTCCCTCCATCTCCCCCTGTACCTCGCAACGTCAGACAATTAAAACGACCAGCTACAACGATACCCACGCCAATTGAGAAGCGCATCCGCCATAGTTCGCCAGAAGGTTCGCGCCTCTCGGCTGCGCAGAGCCTCATGATGTTTAGCTCTCCCATGGCTACGTTCCAAATGGCGACATCTTTCGGCCCCAATGCAACTGTCTGTTTGGCCAATATGCGACGAGTACTTATACTGATATCTTGATAGGCCAATGCTACCCGTTCTCTCGAACCGAGCAATCTCCAGGAAGCGTTAAAACCCGCCACCAATGTCTTTGTCGCGGCAATTGATGCACACGTCCGGTCGATACGCTCATCGATCGCCATTGCGCAACAGGAAATATTTCCTCACAGATCCAGGTCCCAAGAGGCTATGAGTAAACTACGCGCCGCCCAAGATCGCGTACAAGCGATCCAAGATGACATAGCCGAGTCGCAAGAAAGGCTGCGACGACTTGTCGAAGAAACTGTTGCCGAAGACGCTTTAGCACCACAGCTCCATGCACTTCAAGAAAACAACATGTCTCTACCGCCAGAAATAGCACAAGCAATACGAAGCTACGAGACACGCAGGGCAGCTAAGAGCGAGGAGATAAAAACTCAAGAATCAGCCATCAATGTGAAACACGATGAGCTAAAAAGAGCAACTGAGGATCTTGATATAGCGGAGAAGAACTCAGGCGGTCTAGAGTCCGATATTAGAGATCTTCAAGCGGCGGTTACGCGAGGGACAGAAGCAGCCCGGTTCGCCAACATGTTCAGTGTGATGGTGCAGCTGGGACCGGAGGGATTGGCGAACATTGAACAGATATACCCAGAGATTGGATCTCTACTTGAGTCGCTGCTTGCGTCGAGGAATAGTCCTTCGCGGCAGAACCATAACCACAATCATCATGTGCATAATGCGGTGGATGGAGATGAAGCTAATGGATTGTAGGAATCTGGCATGAGAATTGAACTTACCTGATATTAGTATAGCGATTTGAGTATTCTTTATATGGCGAGAATAGACTTCCGCATTACCTTGATTTGGCATTGGCTTCAATTGACGGAACATGCATTGTTGTGGTGTTTGTTAAATCGAGATTCTTGATGCAGTTCAGGGTAATGCTCAAGCTGCTTCACAGTGCTCCATCGTTGCAACTCAATTGCTAACGCCCAACCATTGCGTATGACCCGCTACTCTTTCTACTCTTTCACCCACTTAGCTAGGTTCCGTGGTCTAGTTGGTTATGGCATCTCGTTAACACCGAGAAGGTCCCCGGTTCGATCCCGGGCGGAACCACATTTTTTTTTTTCATTACCATACAATTTTTTCGTCTCATTCAGTCGACCCATCTCTGAAGACTATTTCTGTGGGCAGGTAAACTCTTATTAGGCCAAAGAGAATAATAGTCGAAACCCTTTTTCGTATATTAGTAATTTGATGCGATTAATCTGTGAGTTGGTCTAATTTTTGACTGGTAAATAGTCATACCAGCGGGCAGCCAGTTTGTTGATGAAAGGATTATGAGTTTATATAGGGCTACGGCCTCTTATAATGGCCGTACCTCCTGCCATATGCATGAAAACATACTTCGCTGGTATCCCCCAAACGAAGCATTGATGGCAATGCTACCATGTCTAGAGAGTACGCTCCACCAGTTTGATCCCCTCGACCTCGATCCTGGCCCGAATAGGATCGCAAATCTCCTTGGAGTAGGGAGCAATCACACCAGGCTTATTGAAGGCGGGATCTCCGTCAAGAAGCAGCTGGGTAGCAATACCACACGTCACCCCCACAGACTTGGACATGGCTGAGTAGCCGCGAGGCTCCCCAAAGAGTTCGAGTCTTGACGTGATCGTATTCTATTACATGAAACATTCGTGAATCTTGTTCTTTCGAAAATAACTTTGAGTGATACTCAATTTAGTCCCGTCCATCCACTGGACAACAAACTTGTGTTGTAGCATTACCAAATCCCGCTCACCAAGTTGAAAGCCACAGAGCTTGTCCAGCTGGGCGCAGAGAGTGTCAAGAGGGGAATCGCGGATGGTAGCAACGTCATCTGAGAACAGTCCCATCCACTCTCATGAGGCCAGCCAAAATCTTTCACGTTCTTCGGGGGGAGCGGAAACAACAAAGGTCATCTACCTTGGCCACAAGATCAACCTCTGCGGTGGAAGCGGCGCCGGTGAGCTGCTGCTGGATTTGGGACCACGTCATACTCTCCTTCAACCAGGCTTTGGAGCCTGTGTCAAGCCACCCAAGGTCGATCAGAGTTTTCACCAGAGCGGGATTATCTTCATATCTGAGGGAACCACGGATGACGGTATGGGCTTCAGGGGTATTCCATAAGCTTGTTGGAACGGTACAGAGTCTTGGTTCAGATACGCGAGAAAGGAATAGTCATCGAGAACGTGGTATGGAACAGCTTTGGTCATGAGATCCTTACTGGAAATCTCTACGACTTTTCCATCTTGAAGGAAGGTGGCAGAGTTCTGTTGGGAAAGCAAGGCGCCTTGGGGAGACCAAGAGAACTGGGCAGCCAGAGGGTATACAGAGAGATTAATTATGCCGAGCCGACTTGCCTTGAAACGCAAAGGGTTGTCGAATGCTTCAGGCACAGGGAGACCGCCACAATACGAGTAGAACTCAAGAATCTAAACCGATTAGAACCAACAATAATAATGGCGGTTGTATAATACCTTTCCACCCTTTTCGTGAACCTCTCCGATAGCCTTGATAGCGTATAGATGATCAATACCGGGATCCACACCAACTTCATTCAGCACGGTGATACCAGCTTCCTTGGCCTGGTCTTCGAGTTCACGAATGGCAGGGGACACATAGCTTGTGGTGACGACGTTTGCTCTGCCCTTAATAGCCGACCGAACGATAGCTGCATGGTGAACGAATGGTACGGGCGAGATGACGAGGTCGTGGTCTGCGATGTAATGGTCAAGTTCCGGTGAAGCGACATCGAGTGCGATGGCTCTGGTAGAAGGCCTTCCGGCTGCAACCTTTTGGGCAGAAGAAAGTGTACGGCAGGCTAGGTATTGTTTAGAGAATCAGCTAGTCAAAGACTGCAGGTATATAATGGCCGATAAGCTGGAGAGAAATACTGACCACTGTGTGAGAATGTTATTCTTGTTCCGGAGCAGGTAGTCAACACATGGCTTTGCAACCATGCCACTTCCAAGGACAAGAATCTTTTTTCCACGCATGATGATATATCTGTCAGCGTAATGTTATTTGTCTGTCACGAGAGTATGAAATAGGTTGGAGTGAAAAGACAGGGAGGTGGATAGTAGGTATGTTTATTGCTCTGATAAAGCTTATAACACCCAGCGAGACGTATCAAGCTGGTACAACGAGGAATCCTAATTTCTTTATATACTTTTGGCAAAAGGCACGATACCTCAATAAATATGATCTTGTAATTTCCACACAATAAACTTTTGAATATCAAGTGTGACCATATATCGAAAAGGAAGTCACAGCGTTTAGCTGAAGCTCAAGCTATTGCTTTGTCAATAGCTCGCCTAACCTCAGACCTTTCCAGGCGCCTCGTCATTTCATCAGCTAGACTGACTGGTAGTGTTTCTAATTCTATAATGACATCATTAATGAAAGCAGTGGCTATGCGAATGGCGCTTTTACTGAGATAAAGGTATAGTCCCCCTTGGCTCTGGTTGTATGCCTTGGAGTGCTCCCTTCTTTACACATCTGATAGTCCCTAGACTACCTGGTTTAGCAGACAGCATGAGATTACTACCCTATCAGGCCATGCTCTATTTAAGGAGATACTTGGTACCCCATTTCCCGCCAATCTTTCCATCAGCAACGGCATAAAGAGCGACATTGCCCCATCTTCCAACGTCACGACTCTAATACCTGATCAGGGGCTTATTACGGGCGCGATGTACTCTTCTAAGTTAAATGTAAGTAAGGTAGCTCAACTAAAGCTTTGCACGTAATTGACTCGAGGCTAATTCGACTTCTGGACGTCTCGGGCGCATGCGGGGATACATGACTGGTGACTCTTTGGGGCTATCATTGGACAAGCTGGTACAAGCCCAGCTATTGACAATTGGCACGAGTTAATGTCGGAAAGCGGGGATAGTGAAAGGCTAAGAATGCATTGCTACATATGCTAACAACTATGATACAGGTGTCTTGACGGGATCTGCAGAACTTAATTAGAATCCTTTTCTGGAATATCACTCGCTGCCTCATGTGCGGGCGCACTACCTTCATGGCCCTTAAGAACCTGCACACCGGGCTCGAATGAACCGTCATCGTGAACTGGCGGTCCAGTAAAGTTCTTTCGAGCATAAACGGCATACCAAACGATGGCAATGGCGGCGAACCCAGCAAAGACGGCAGAGGCGTAGTTCATGGTGCCAGCGTCAACAGGGAGAGAGACGGGCATGCAAAAGATGACGATGGAAAAGACGATCCAAACGACGCAAATGCCATTGATGATGGGGCCAAACTTGCCAAGAGGGTAGGGAGAGTGCTTAACAATCTTGCGGCCTCGCACCATGTTGACAGCGACAGGGACACCATAGGAGGAGGAGAGACAGATGGTAGCGACACCGGTGAATGAGTTGAATGCAGCAGAAGAGCCAAAGTAGATGCATCCGAGGATGCAATCAACAACAGTAGAGAGGATGAGAGCATTGACAGGCATGTCAAGACTGTGGTTGACCTTGCTCCAGATTTTGTATCCGGGGATAGCACCATCTCTGGCGAAAGCGTAGGTGCAGCGAGATGCAGCGGTGAGAGCACCAATGCCCGCAAACATCAGAATACCAAGGATAAGGAAGAGAAGACCGAAGCCACCAGCGGCAGAACCGGTAACTACCTTGAACAGGGTACCGATGGGCTGGGAATTGGCAACCGAGAGAAGCATCTGGACGTCAGGAAGGACGAATAGAATAGGGATGAGGTAAATGATTCCGGTGACACCAGCGGCAGCGACGGAGAGGACGATGGCCTTGGGGACTTCACGCTCGGGGTTCTGGACTTCTTCACACATGGCAGCGACCATGCCGTAGCCAGTGAGGACATAAGCACCTATTGGTTATTGTTAGCGACGGTTTAAATGAAAGGCTTGGCATACGTACCTTGCAGTAGTCCCACAAAGAACGACCATCCTGTAGGCCAGCCACTTGCAGAGGCATCATAGTGAGTAAAGACAAACTCTGCAGAGCGACGTGAAGGAGCCAAAGTGAGCAACGTGACAATAATGATGATGACACTTGCACCGGTCCAGTAGATGCAGACCTTATTGATGAGGTCCAAATATCGCGAACCAAAGGCATTGACCAAAGCACAGACAAGCATAACAGCCCAGAAGCACAAGACCGTCTGCCATGTATTCGCGACAAAATCCTCGTTGAAAATTGTAATGGCGCTAAGAATAAGCTGCGCACCAGAAAAATTAATCGACAGTGTAACGGTCCAGTTTCCGACGAGCGTGAGCCAGCCATCAACGAAACTGACAATGGGAGCGTAACGAGGCGTGCTGAGCATGGCGCTCCAATAATACACACCGCCGGCCGTTGGGAACACAGCGCAGATCTCGGCGAGAGAGGCAGCGATGCACATCGAGATCAGCGACACGAGAACCCAGCCCCAAAGAACGGTGACAGCTTGGCCGTTGGTCAAGGTGATGTACATTGTCGTCGAGAGACCGAAGGGGACGGCCATGATGGCAAAGGAGAGGCCGAGAACGCTCAGCATGCTGAGGTTTCGAGGGAGTTCAGCCTTGTAGCCGAGACGGGCGAGGGCCTGATCGGCGTCGCCGCTTCTGCTGGACGACTCCATGATGGATTGAGGACGATAACAAATAACAATACGGACGTAGGAAGATACAACTAAAGGGTGTTGTAATTAGGGGTGCGGTATCATACGTGTCCGCTGTTCTGTCGCGTGAATTATGATCAGGGGAAAGTGGACATTATTATCTTTTTTTTAAAAAAAGCAGGTAGACGAGAGAAATGACAATCAAGGAAACGGGCCATGAGGGGCCTAGACTCGGCGTCCCTCCCACGATCTAGGTCTACTTATCTCTGTCCTGAACGGGTTAGCCCATCTGGGGTATACGAGCATTAGTGGCTTGACATTTCGGGCATAATACCGCTGATCACACGTATTAACGCGGCTACATTCCGCCGCCTGTGCATGTGAGAGAGAGCGCGATCGCGGCTATTCATCTTCTCCAAATACGAGACTCGAAAGACTCCAACTTGAATGATAACAAACCGACTTATTCTCAGTTATATCTGATAAGAAACAGCATCTCCACATGATAAGCATCATCTCATTTCCCATTTCCCCAGATTGAGCTGATACGGATCCCAGAATCTCCTACGTAAAGACAAGCCCAAACAAGGAATTGTTTGATAGCGACCCCACCAAGAGATAACCGCGCACCGAGCTGACACAGCGCGTCAACAGACTTTACTGGGCAGACGCTGTCACTTCTCGATCCTCCGTTAATCTTCTCCGCATTCTACGTTTCGTCGGTAGTTGCCACGCTTTTCCCCTTGCGGAGCTATCCTTGTCTGACTCGTGAACTATCGCGTGTCATGCCTCGCAGATGGCTTGGCAGTTTGGTGATTCAGCTTTTGAGGGGTAACACCATCGTTACAAACTAATTAGACATTGAATGCGTTGATTGGACACCACAAAGTACACTGTGTTATCCTTAATTATAGTGTTGGACTGTTGGCCATAGCTCCCCAGTATAAGAGCATCAACCGCGAGCCGCGCTCTCTATCAAGACTGACTGTCTGATAGCAGCGTTATAGTTATTTGCCGATGCATCCGGCTTGTTATTGAAAGGCGGCGTTTAATTTCCTTACTAATTCTTCATATGACCTTCTATCGCAACATAATAACTAACAGCTTGCTTCATCAGGATTCCTCTCTGTTGTCCCCTTTAGCCGGGATGGGTTCTCCGGGTGGCAAAGGGCTCTTGCACGCACCATACCTATACGTAGTCAAAATGTATGAGACTGTTGGACTCGGCCACTTTTAGAACATCGTATCAGAGTGTTCAAGCCGTAGGATAACGACTGTATTCTTTGAGAAAATGTTGGACTCTGATGCTTGGAGAGGTTGGCGCCAGGTGAGGCGCAGCGACGCCAAAAGTACATAGAACAAGGCTCCAGACCGTAGGAACAGTCATGACTATCCTTTAGCTTGGGAAGATGCATGGAATTAGTAATAGTGTCCTTTTATTGCCCTGAGTAACATGACCTCTCTTCTATTAGCATCATGTCATGCAATTTAACTACTTGTAGTGATTTGCGGAACCCTGTAATATGACCTGTATATCTGACCTACCCAGTGATGTCTTCTTGTTTTTCTCGATTTATCACTAAGAAGTACGATTAGCAGGCCCTTTACAACTTTAATCTCGCCTTCAAGTTGGTAAAGCAAAAAAATGCACAAAAGACAAACTCAACCACGTCATTTTAAGAGACACCGCTATGAGAACCAAAAATCCAGGCGTCAATGAATGATCGGAGTTCAAATCCAACAATCTGCATACTTACAAAACATGGCTTGAAATTTGGTGGTCATTGTTGTTTAAACCCAGTCATTACATTCTTAATCCCTCTGTCCGGTCATTACACCTGTTACTATGACTTCGCCGCAAGACTGGAGAAGTTCGGAGCCTTGTCCATAGTTGTAATATTGTTATATTTATTCCCAAAAACAATTAAAGAAGGCCGCAAGCGGCCGCGCCATTGTTGGCGCCCAAAACGGCTATCAAAACCAAGCGATCCAACACCCCCAAGCAGGCCCCAGCACCCATCACATACTCCAGCTCTTGATCGTCGAGCCCTGTGAGAACTTGACCCTCTCTTGCCACACTCTCCAACAGCCATCGAAAGTCGTCCATCTCACCATCACTCCCACGTTCAACCACCGTCACGGCCCGAAGCCTCAGGAGTTCTACAAAATCAAGTCTTATCCATCCGTGCTTGTTTCGAGTCTTGTTTTCTTAGATTCCCCCTCCTTCTCCACACTCACACTTGCTTTTCGTTTCTCCGTCTTATCCCTATCTTTTTGCATCTCCACAGATGCGGAACTTGAGTTGCCTTTTGCAAGTCCGGCATCTTCTTGATAACGCCCCAGTTCAAAATCTACAAGCCACGGGTAGTGCATCAGGCCCTCATCTCCCATGAGCGAAGCATTGACGAACAGTGTCTCCCCAGAAGCTAGTGGTTTCTCGTCACCCTCGCAATGGCTAGTGAGACAGCATCTTTGAGACCTAT
This sequence comes from Fusarium burgessii, assembly GCA_002980515.1. NCBI lineage: Eukaryota > Fungi > Ascomycota > Sordariomycetes > Hypocreales > Nectriaceae > Fusarium > Fusarium burgessii. The sequence continues at coordinate 28,475 of PVQA01000964.1, read as the reverse complement.
ACCGGTCTGAGGTAGCTTTTCTCTTTTCCATGTCCTCAGTAGTCTCCCATTTGGTTCCATTCAAATGCGATAGGCTCTCGATAACCAGCGACTTTGCATTGTCGATATCGCTGAAATGAGAAGGATTGTCGGAAATCTGTGGCCTCCAAGAAACAATCTTTGCGCCCCAGCCGTTATGGACATGCCCGAAGCAGTGAAGTCGAGGCTGTGCTCTGGCAACGGCCGCGAAAAGTTGAGTACAACCGATTCGTTGCTTCTCAGTCGACATGTCCATGATGCCATGGGGCGGGCCATGTGTCACCACGATATCAACCCCTTTTGGGATGGCAAATTCGTGGGCTCCATTGTACTGAAAGCCCCAATCCATGCTGCCGCCAGTAGCAGGAGTATAAGGGCTGGTATAGAGTCTCATCAAAGCACCATTTTGAAGACGAATCTCATGGGATCCTTCTTCGAGGAATATGATGCCATGTTCTCTTGCCTCTAAGAGTAGTCCCTTAGCATCGCCATAATCTCCATACTCATCCTTGATGCTTTGTTCGAGATCCTCTTGTGCCAATCTGCTTGCTTCTGCGATCTTATCTTTGAAGGCCATATCATCCAGAGAGAAGTCATGATTTCCTGCTATGACAATTTTGATTGGAGCATTGACTCCTTTAAGAAGCTGTATGTTTTCCTTGAAGCCATGTAACTTGGAGTCATCTGTAAGGTCGCCGCAATGGATAGCGACGTCGGCCGATACGAGAGGCTTCTTATCTGCTTCGAATTGCAGTCCGTGGGTGTCAGATAATATGAGAATCCTTGTCTTGATAAGAGAGGCCATTATAGAGCCTTGCTTAAGGTAATGATGATCTGAACGTGGGTGAAATGAAAAATGGTTAAACGTGGTAAACATTTCAAGCATAGAGGCGGTCAGGATGCTTCTTATATACTTTGATATCGTAACTTTATCCAATGTCTCGAGCATTTAATTGTGGAGTGTGTAAAGGGATGAGCATCGGAGACAGACCTTCAGGCACAAGCTCTGCCTCATTCACTCGAGAAGTTTATTGATCACTAGACTCACAAAGCTGCTTGTTACGATGCTGCTTATTTGTTGCCGCAACCTAATATAGGCTGGTCAGCCATACAGAGCAAGGAAGACATGACAAGGTATTTTTAAAGTCAAAGTTTATGTATTAAGTGTTAGTTTCCGAAGTCAACTTTCACGTCATAGGTACCTTGACTTAAGCAACTACTAATGATGTGTGAAATAATAGCAAAACCATAAAAGGTCACAAATCATAAGCCAGCATTTTCTATAATATAAAGTTCATGCTAGGACTCTATCAGCCCTATCATAATCTTGAACAAGAGTCTCCTGGCTTATCATAAGTCTTATCTCACTTTAGAATCCAGCGGTATATACAGAGATTAAAAGAAAAGCGGGAAATTAACTTCCTTGCTCTTATGCCTTTGACCAATATAGCCCTTTATGTATTTTCAACCAATATTTTAAGTTTAAGTTTTGTTGAGCCCTATCAATATCTGTGCGATAGATCAGGCAACACATCAAAAACAAAACCTTACTTTTTTTGCACAACCAATATTTTAATAGTCTTTTTGTTATACAAATGAAAAAAAAAACTCGAATCCTTCAATAAACTCTATACTGGAAGTTAACTGTTCCCTGAGTATATAAATAACAAAGACCCTCCAGGTTTTCCTGGATAGATTTCTCCTTTCTCATCTACAAAAACCTCTTTCCATCCAAACGGCTACCCCCTCAATATTCGAAGCAACACTAACAAAAATGAGCCTCTTTGATATCTTTCGAAGGATTTAATCCTGTTGCTCGTCCTGAGTTATTACATGCACTATAATCACTCGATACCGATGCAACTCCCTCTGCAGTATAAAGAGCAGCAGCTCTTTATACTGCAGGTCATCATGATAACTAACTTTCAAGTCTGAAGCTTCATTCTAGGCAGCAGAGAGTGCGAGGCGTATTTAGCCCTTTATATGTGTTTATATGTGTCTTTTACGTTTGTGTTGCTTTAAGCCCTCAACTTTATCCCCTCACGATAGCTGAGATATCGAAGGGCTTTATCAAATTGATTTTGGTATCAATGGCGTACACAGTAGCTTCTGATGTCAATAAGACTCTGGGAATTATCAAGATGTTGCGTTACTGTCAATACTGTCATATCTTTTGTGCAGTAAACCTACTAGAACAGATCGTCTTCAAGAGTGTTTCGGACTGTAGATAGTACCCATGATCTCTGATAAAGCCTACTCATCAGAATACTACACGACCTTTGGAGTCTCTGTTTCCGTACCGAGCAAGTTTTTCATGGAACTGGCATTGATTGACTTGTCCGGACTGTATATAAAACCCGCAGAGGTTGCCAACATATCTAATCAGTTGTAGATTGCAACCCACCTCGAGGGAATTTTACGCCCTAGACCAACCAAGATGGGACTATTTCCCAAGCAATCCACCATATATCACGTACTTGTAATGCAAGTGTTGGGGAAACTATTCGAGTGGCTGTCATCGCCAAACGAATACGACAGGTCCACAGCAGTCATGCCCGTGCACACAATTGTCCTGATCAAGATACTCTTCTCTCCATTGCACGACACGCATGATGGGTCGATACCGTTACATCACCCACTTAACCGAGCCATTCAACCGGTGTGGGCCAGTTGCAGAGTGCAATTTCGCCAAGCCTTTACAAAATATTCGTACAAGACGCGTCAGTGGTTGGGAGTATACTCGGGGTCGGGCCCTTTGAGGTCCCCGTCATACGAAATTTCGGGCTTTCGGACGGCACTAAGTGCAGATCATCTACGCCACTATAGATTCAGTTTTGTCGATCATAGTGAAATCTTGAAGTATAAAACTTGTACATCATGAGAGGAATATCTGTTCATCAAGCTTAGGATACAAAGGCTCAGCAGTCATCCCTCATGTCGTCCTACCTAGGCCTCCTTCTGGGCAACCTCCAGTATGCCATCTTTTGCGGCATCTCTCTATTCACTCTCTTCGTCATAAGATACTCTTTGCTCGGCCATGTCGCAAGGTTTCCGCTCTTGAATCCGAAAAAGCCACTGGAGTTAACAAGCCTCCGCGCAACTCGGGACTTCATTAGCAATAGCAAGAACATTCTCACACAGGGAAGATCTTTATACAAAAAACAGCTATACAGAGCTTATACCGACTGGGGAGAAGTCGTCGTGATCCCTCCTCAGTTTGTAGATCCCTTGAAAAGCCACAAGAAGTTAGACTTTGTAACTCCTGCTCAAGATGTAGGTTTGGTTCTTTGTAGATGGGTTGAGAATCGCAGTGACTGATTGATTAGGATTCTCACGCATATGTTCCCGGATTCGAGCCTTTTATTTCCGACCCACACATGCCAACAGTTGTTACCAAGTACTTGACCAAAGCATTAAGTTGGTTTCCATTGACCCTTTGGTTTTCCACTTATTGACACTTGTGGCCTAGCTAAGGTCACCATGCCCCTCTCACAGGAAGCATCTTTGGCCATCCGCCAGGTTCTCACCGATGCAACAGGTAAGGTCTGCTCGCAACCCCAACAGTCGACTCGATGCTGACTTTAACAAACGCCTCAGAGTGGCATGAAATGACCCCTCAGCAAGATATAGTTCGTATCGTATCCCGTATGTCTTCACGAGTATTCATGGGCGAATCTCTGTGTCGAGACGAGGAATGGGTTAGAGTCAGTGGTGACTATACCGTCCAATCCTTCAAGACCGGCGACATTTTGCGGACATATCCTCGATGGTCACGGCCTTTTGTACACTGGTTCCTTCCATCTTGTTGGTTACTGCGTAAGAAACTGGCTGAAGCACGCGAGTGTTTGCAGCCCCATCTCGAACGTCGGAGAGTTATTTTGGCAGAGGCCAGAGCACAAGACAAGCCCTCACCGTTTGACGACTCGCTTGAATGGTTCGAAAGAGAAGGCTCTAAGCGTCACCCGGCACTTATACAAATCTCGCTGTCGCTTGTCGCTATCCACACAACATCCGACTTACTCATGGAAACATTGTTCAACATCGCTCGGCATCCTGACTTGTTCCAGCCTCTTCGTGAAGAGATCGTCCACGTGTTAAACGCAGAGGGTCTCAAAAAGACGGCTTTGTATAACTTGAAACTCATGGACAGTGTCGTTAAAGAGTCTCAAAGGCTAAGGCCTGTTTTACTTGGTAAGTAGCTCATCTGGCTTTTATGTTTTGTTTCTAATTGTTCCCTAAGGTGTGTTTAGAAGGCAGGCTACAGCGAATATTACCCTTCCAAATAGCGATGTCATCAAGAAAGGGGATAAGATTGTGTGTGATACTACTCACCAGTGGAACCCGGACTACTATGAAGAAGCTGCAAAGTTCAATGGTTATCGATTTCTACGAATGCGGGAGGCATTTGAACAGGGCAAGCATCCGCATCTTGTCAGCACTAGCTTCGACCATTTGGGTTTCGGCCACGGCAACCATGCATGCCCTGGACGATTCTTTGCGGCAAACGAGATCAAGATAGCTTTATGTCATATGCTGTTGAAGTATGACTGGAAGCTTGCGGATGGTGTATGTCCTACGCCGTCGGGATTTGGAATGTCATATTTGCCGGATCTCCAGGCTAAGCTACTGATTAGACGACGGACTGAGGAGCTGGATATTGATTCTGTTGAGGCTTAGTGGCTTGGCAATGCAAGCGTCGTGTTCCTCGGATCGGGGTGATCATATGAGGCAAATGGAAGGGCCAACAAAGTTTATTTGATTGTTTGATAGTCAAGGTTTATGATGGATATCTCAGGAAGATACATCAAGGCAACTAAACAGCTTCGAAGCTATATTAGTCTATGGTGCAATGTGTCCATTGTATTAGTTGACTTTTATTATAGCTATCTCATAATCAACAGGGTTCTAGAAAGTCGTCTCTGTCATATTCTCCAGTCCGCTGTGAATAAGAACGAAACATGCGTCTGGGCTTCGAAAGACTCCCAACATCCCCTTGTTCTGCCAGCCTTGTCTGACTGTTTACTACTACCTCGACATCTTCTAGATGATATGTCCCGTTGCTAACTCTGCTCGAAAATGTGCCGTCTGCTATGATGCCGCAGTGTTTGTCACGAGCGATCTTGCCGATAAGGTCTGCCATGGACATCTCGATATGTAATTTTACAGTATATGCCAGTGGATGAAACTGCATGTATCTGTAGCTAGTTAGCATATTATTCTCATCAAGTAGGAGGGCAAAGACGTACACAAAGGTATTTCGTAAACTCATCATTGTAATAATAAGGACATCCATACTCAAGGAAAACCCAATAATAAACATATTAAAATGCGTCAACCGCTTATACTTTGTGAGGCCGTGAACTATAAGATTTATGCGAACGATATGAATAAAGTAAAAGTTGAGAAAGCCGTCGACAATAAGGTAGATGACCTTTTCGCATCGATCCCACCACTCGTTGATGTGAATGTAACGTTCCGATACTTGCAGCCGCGCGGGGATCCAGATGCAATAAACGGAGATATTAACGGCGGTGATGAGTGTGCCGATGATGACCTTGAGACGGTAGGCTTTCTTTTTGTTGGTGAGGAGAATGCCGCAGCGGTTGACGATGATTTGGAGAAGGAATTGGACCTATCGGGAGAGTGTTAACTTTGGCGGTTCGCGCGGTTCAGTTTTAAGTTCGTACCTGAAGCGCCCATGTCGTAACTTAATAAAAAGCGGTCAGCAACATTCATTAGGAGCTTGTGAAGAGGAAGAGGCTGAAGACTGAAGACTTACGAATAGCAAAATAAAACGCAAAGCTACAAGTGCAGGGTCAGTTGGTATGCTCACATCAAAACGCGGAGCAACTCACCTCGGGGGTATAACATCCAGTAAATGCAAGATACAAATAACTGCAAAAATTGTACAAACCGTCAACTCCCCCCAGACCATTATGATATAGGCATTTCGAAGCACACGTCTTCCATGGCGCTTATACACCTGCCAGGTCTGCCTGATTGCCTTCCAAACAGTCAACCATCCAAACCCAATCGTAAAGCCCAACGCCGTCGAAGCGATGACGAGGTCACCTCTCGTAACTTCCTGGGCTTTGTAGTGTGGTGAAATGAGGGTTATCATGGCATGTTAGATGGGAGATCATTTGGACGCGATATCTCGGGTGATGTTTTCCATGATTGAGGAACTGCAAGGTGCATAAGAGGGAGGGAAAGTGAAGGATATCATAGGTAAGAAAAGCTAAAAAAAAACTTGGCCGAGGGCACATGCAGGGCGATATGTAGCGGCAGGCTAATGATTGGGAGTTGTTGAGATGCTAATTGAAGCCTCCTCATGCACGTCGCATCATAATGTATGATTGACGTAACTCCATCAACAATGTCTGAGCGTGAACAAGTACAATCTACTGTAGTATCACCCAATGGGCGGAACCTTGAGAGTGCCTGCTTGCCCCTAACCTCCAAAATAGTTAAGCTTTTCCCCGCGTCGGCAGATTCTAGACCAAGAGAGGCATCTTCACTGCCATCAGCCGTTGAAAGCCCCTTCAAGCTTGCTGTGGTTTCCGCATCGTGCTTTGCGATGCTATGTGTTGCATTTCTTGGATATTGGGCAACAAGATCTGCGTGCCAAGAGACGTTCTACCCTGTTAATGAGTGATCTATCGATTAAAGGATCGCGCATCGACCAATTGGTAGTCGTGAGTGGCTGGGATCGGCAGTTATGTGATGGCTGAGACTTTTGAGCGAGTCAAGCAGGGAGAGTTTAAGGGAACAGTGTTGAATTGTGTCCAATGGTGTTGTGGTATTGATGTACTTCGTGGCAAGCCGCCTTTTCGACCCCTCATCAAATTCGAGCGGTAAACTTCACTCGAAACTTTATATCATTGGTCTTTTTTCGAGAAGCCCTTTCATGTCGTGGCATCTTTATTTTCGCCGGCCAAGCTACTTTTCTCACCGCTCTTGGTCAGCTTTTGAGCACACATGGAAAAAAAGAAAATGTGCTGACAGAAACGTAATTGGATGATGGCGCAGGTCATGTGTCTTTTCAAGGATTCGGTTCATCACCCGCTTTCTTTGGGATAAGTCCAATCGGATCTTCAAGCCACAGCCACCACTACAGAGCACCAACACAAAAATTGGCATCTTTCCTGGGCGATGGGAATACCGCTTTCAGCTTGGCCGCGGTAACTAAGTCAGGATGGATACGAATTGGGTGCGGCTCGTGCCGAAAACCCATGAGTCGCAAATTAATGAGTCGACTTATCGGGATACCCTGAAGCGATCCTCTGGACGGTCAATTTTGTCCATTGCTGAAATCGACACTAGCGGTAGTTGTTGAGGGTCCCCGTTGGAGCTGACTGCTGGACTGTGCTTCCAGCCCTTAGCGCTGGATGGCTAAGCTAAGGAAGAAGCGCTGAAGTGTTTCTGCTGAGTGATAAGTGACACCACTACTAAGAGGGGCTTGAGTTTCTTGAGGAGTATTTTCTCTGTAAAAGTGTTTACCTTGATCTGAGGAAATGAGCTTTTGATAAGCGTCATAATATTGATAAGGTCGTGACCGACATGGCCGAGAATGAAGCCAATTATTCCCATGAATTACTTCCCCACGTATGCGAGCCGAGTGATCGCCTCTAATTTGAAGCCGGTTCAGATGAAACGGCACTGACGACACCAACTAATGCAGGAGGTGTAAAAAGGGGTCCGTGCAATCGAAAATCGACTAAATTACCGGTATTAGTACTGTTAAATGCGGCGATCAGGTTTCAATAAGGTCGACATCGACGAGAAGAATGCCAAGCCGAGATAGCTGTTCGCCGAACCAGTGCCCAGCCTAACTCAACTACCCTAAAGCTAATGGGAATCTTGTGATTGTCAATGCTGATAGGGCCTCCTATCACAGAAGACGAGAATTTTTCACAAATTTAAGAATGAAATTCAAAGGTTTAGAGCTTAATCTTCGTTAGGGAGCAGTTTGCCACCTTCTTGCTAGACATCAAGATCCATTTCGCAGTTATTGGATGTCCGATTTCAACATATTTCATGACAGCTGAGCTAGTAAGAAGGGGCAGAGAGAACAAAATCTGTACATCTTGATATACTTTCCAACTAAATAACTACCACTATACTCAATCGAAGAAATTTTATATACTAAATAAGCTATTCATCTCTTTTCTATTTGCGTAAACGACCTCTTTCAGTTGGCTACTACCCATTCCTACACTTTATTTGCAGTTTGTTCCGCCGTGGACAAAAGTACCGTCAGAGTTCTCACAACCGCATGTGCCATCGTTGGGGTCCTTGATACAGGTTGTACCAACACCAGAGGAGTCGCCATTGTTGCTACAATCCGTCAGATACGCATCATAAAGATTATTCAGTAGACTTACTTCCAGAAGAAGGTCCAGGAGTCCGCATCGGCAGTGAGCTCGTCGGAATTCGGAGCCTCACACTCGTATGCTTCACAAGTACCGTAAGGAGCACCGTTGTTGGCGTCGTATTGATGATCGACCTTGAAGATGGCAAAGGTCTGTTTGCCCGAGACACGTGTGTTGTAGGCACACTCAGCGGCTTGGATGGCGTTGGAGGTCTTGGAAGCTATTCGCCTCGTCAGTATAGAAAAAAAGAAGGTGGTTAGGTTGACGTACGAGAGCATGAGGGGCTCTTGGGATATTTGCCCTTGGTGTTGCTCTGAGCAGGCTCAAGAGTAGCAGTAATGGTGCCTGCAACGGCGAGGAGAAAAGTCAGAGTCGTGAGAGGATACATGATGGATGATATGAAACTCCCTGTCTTGGCGGCTAGAAAACGACGAGATTGCAGTGTAAACACGATTTCCTAGCTCTGACGACTTTCGCAGACTTTATAACTAGCAGTTTTCCTTCTTTGTTTCAAGCAAATTGAAGCCATGTTTTGGAAACCTGCCATAGTGGAGATTTACAGGATTCTCTTGGTGGAACGCTCGCTCCTTGGCCAATTCTAGCAAGGATAAGTGGCTCAAGCTCAATGGCAACTGTCGTATCTATACGCGGCTTAAAATATGCAAGGATATTGCTTGGATACGTCAGCGTTTTTCTTTTTTTTTTTTCTTTTTTATGAAACAACAGGTTTGAGGGTTGCAACTGGTGGAAATATTTGACTAAGCCGAGAATCCGACAGTGAGGTTTCATGGATATTAAAAACTGGGGTCTGTTTCCTCTCGATTAAACAGCTGAGTTGGCATGCAATGTGTTTATTGCCCACATTCCGTGATTTGTTTGATAGTTAGAGGTTGATAACTCGACGAGATATATCAAGCCAACACATAAAAAAGCCTCCCGAGGCATAGTCACCTTGAAAGTCTTGGTTAACTTTAACAAATACCAACAGATGTAGGGAGTAGTTATTCTGATTCATCTCAAAATGAATCAAGGTTGAAGCAGACCGACCGAGAAGCGGAAATGCCATTTGACTGGCTACTAGTCAGCAGGTAAAGTATGTGATTACAAACGGAATTTATTAAAAGGTTATCTAAGCTAAGGTGAAGTATACTAGTAAACCAAGTTAAAGGTCTTCCACATCAGCAGAGGTATGTGGATGAAACGTCTCGAAGTTAAAAATCGCTTTCTTGGTCTCCCCTTTCGGCTCGTACAGTACCAGCTCAGGACAATCACCAAAGTCGCCAATTGCACCGGAGTCAGTAAAGAAACCATCTTGTAGAGTCCCTGTGACGTTAAAGTGATACCCAACCTCTCGAAACCTTTGTCCTTCGCAGCGAAGTGTTACACGGGAGCCATGATGGTCCTCAAGTGTCGCTTGGATATCTGACAGTTGATACAACATAGAATATGAAGGTATAATTCCGTCGTCACGGAGCCATTCATATGTTGGTAGTTTCTTAAAGAGAAACATGGTCTTTTGGAAATACGGAACTGCTTCTTCGGAAACTTCATAGTGGCTGAAGCACTCGGGGCTCAAGGTGCTGACGCATGTGCCATGCTTGGCCCATTGAGCTTGCCAGAGCTCGTCGTTGTCCCCATCAGGTGACTCCCAGAGCTTATTCATATCGTCGATAGTTTCTTCAGCGCCGGCGTGGTAAAGAATCTGGGTTATGTTTGTATAGGTGCGGTTGGTATCGCAGTTGGTGGGGAGAGAGCCGTCGTTGTGAATTGGCCAGAGCCCACCCACTGTCCATGAATCTAAGAGATGTTAGATACAGATTATCGTCTTACGTGAGAGACAACGACTCACCTAAAGGTCCAGTGATCGGCCTTGTATCCCAGACTTGAGTCTGAAGCAGTCTTTCAGGAGAGAGACAGCAGCAAGTGTTGTCAGCTGCATTATCGTCGTAGCATGAACTTCGTCGACCACTGGCGTATACATTCGGTGACCCAGCTAGTGCTACAACAAAAGTAGCTGCTGTAATAAGAGACAAAATCTGGAACGAAGCCATTGCGTTGATATCTCAAGGTACTGCTGTCTTCACTTGAGTTACCTCACATACATTCAATTTTCCAAAGATATGACCCCCTGACTTTATAATTCTCAATCACACCCCTACTTTGCACAACATGAGGGATTTCTGTACCGTTCAATTTTGTACAATAAATCAATTACTACTAACAGCATCATAGAACAGTTAGTTTGGAGGCTGATGTAAATACAGAATGGGCAAAGTGTATCTCCTGATCACCAATCACAGACCAAAACACGTCAGCTACAGTCCGAAAACGTTCAGCCTCATTTTGACTCTTACACAGAGTTTGCGGAAGTCAACTGACACGATACCAAATGCGGACTATCCAAGACAAACAACCAGCGAAACTTTTGCAGATCCATACCAATTCAACAATTCACTTTTGAATTTCCTGGTTTGTTATTCATGCCAAGTACTGAAATCGATATTGTTTTCATTCAAACCATGTTTTTCCGGACCTGCAGGCCGTTTGGTTTCAGACTTTTGGTTGAAGCCATGATGGTCGCAATCACTCCTCTTCGTGATACCACGCTCGTCTTTGGGATGCGGACCGGTCCGTACAACTGCAGCATAGTGGTTGGACAGGTGATGAGGTATACCTCTGGCCCAAGCTCCTCGGCCATGGTCTTACGTTGTAGGAGTTGGAATTATCGAGCCGCCATTCCAGCGATCACAAAGGAAAGCTATTATCAGGTGATTTAGGATTGCCATGCTGTGGTGCTAAGAATAGGTTTGGGTTTGTATGACTGTTGAAAGTCCAAGAGATTCTGAATCTGTTCTTGTCATTTGCATGGCTGGCTAGAGAACGAATCTGAGACATAAATCGATCTTAAGTTGGTAGTCTGCGATCGATGAGATTGTGTCTCAGATGAGTCCAACGGAACATCTAGCAGGGTTTCAGAAGACCCATGAGATCGGAATTGACACAATCATATCTCTTATTCCTAGTCACAGGCACAATCAGCGATCTTCCGACTTTCAAAAACTAGCAGCCTAGCCTTGGCAGAACTCCAATCGTTTCCCGGCCAGCCCAACAAAAGGACCATAAACTCTACCCGTCACAGAAATCTCATTGTCGGAATGTGATAGTTAGAGTTTCCTTGTCATGGCGGGGCACCGCCACAAACACGAGGACAACGGCGAGAATACCACCGAGCATCACAAGCCTCCACCAATGTTTGATATTTAGCTTGACTCGTGCGAGTACAATCCGGCTGCGCGAGCTAGGCACGGCTCCAGAATTTAGGCTATTTGAGCTTGTGTGGAGATTGAAACGTCATGATTTTAATGCTCTGGAATGTTGGTCGATCATTCGATCAACCTGGTCTTCGGGCCTTGCATAAGTTTTGCTACTTAATTAATCTGCCATTGAACTCACGGCAGGTATTGAGCATTTCAACGGCTAACTCACTTTCAACATGTCATTTGATGGTTGATGATAGCTTCAGAGAATAATTATTAAAACTCGCTTTGTATTACACCGGGGTTGATCAAGGATGACACTCCTGCACGGGCTTATGCAGGTTTTCGGTTAGTAAAGAGGGGAAAGAACAATGTCATTGAGCATCAGACAGTCTAATATAAAGCCGTCATCAATTATAATCTCCGCATCTCCTCCGTATATTCTTATCATGATGCACCCGTAAAGATGAAGCTTTTCACCATCATCGCAGGCCTCTGTGCATCCTCATTGGCTTCAAACCCACCTCAGTTTCACAATTCAGCAAACCATCCTGGCGCCGATCCTTATGTGATTTACGACTACAAAACAGGCCAATACTACGCTTACTCTACAGAGGGAGCAGATCCAGGAAGTCTCTTTGCTATCTACAGCAGTCCTGATCTGTCAACTTGGCATAGACATCCCGGTGGTGTGCTGAAAGCGTGCTACGATGATGACATGAACCACATTGAAGGAGGTCAAGCCTGTTGGGCGCGTGATTGGTACTGGGCTCCCGAGACCTACTACAACGAGAAAACCGGGTGGTACTTTTTCTTTTTCGCTGGACGGTTGCGAGAGGACTTGGCCAAGGATTACTTCCGATACTCAGACTTCGAAGAGCCGTCTAAAATTGGCGTGGCTGTTTCTCGTTCGCCGACGGGGCCGTTTAGGGAAATCGAGCCTAAGCCGATTGACTACTATCCCTTCGATCCAGACTATCACGATGTCAATCTCATCATGGACAAGAAGCAAATGCTGCCCCCACAAAGTCTTGCAGAGGGTCAGACTGCTCCCAAGGGGACATACATTCCCACCATTGATGTCAACATTTTCTGGGACAAGGATGGTTGCATTTATCTATACCTCTCGCGAAATGCATATCGAAACTGGAACTGGGATAAAAAGCTGGGCAAATACATCGAGGAGTCCAATATTATCGTTGTAGAGATGGAGCGAGATTGGTGGGATGATCCAAGCGCATCAACCATGCCAGAAATTATTGCTTCACAAAAGAACGTCCATGAAAAGGATGCGCCGAAACTTCCCTCAAATATTACTTCTTATAATGGAACCGGTGAGATTGGATCACCACCTCGCAAAGACGGCTGGAAGACTGTTATTTCTTATGGCGCCGACCCCCAAGATTGGGAGAACTTTCACGTCGATGACTATGAGAAGAACAACGGTACCAAGAAAGATCGTCGTTGGGCTGAAGGTAGCACTACAATCACGAGGCCTGGAAGAGATGGAAAACCTATTTATCTTTTAACATACAGCGCCAACAATTACGAAGCATCTAACTACGGTGTTGGATTTGCCACTGCAAAGTCTCCCCTTGGGCCTTTCCGCAAATCTTTAAACAATCCTATTCTTTCGCAGAAGCCTAATGCTGAGATTCCAATCTACTCAACTGGCCACGGAAGTATAGTTGCTTCACCAGCTAAGCATAACAAGAAAATCGGTGCGCAAGAGGTTACACTCCGAACGCCGCCTGGCGCTGAGCTCTTTTATGTGCACCACGCCCGCAACAGCACGGATCGCGATCGCTCCATCTACACGACTCGCATGACACTGGATGAGTCTGCTGTCTACCTTGGCTCCAATGATGCTTTAAGTATGAATCTTACACCACTTGATCAGCCTCTACCCAAGAATACGTATCCCATCGAGTTGGACGCCAAATGTTCCGATTCGAAGAGAGGTTGTGAATACCACGTTCGCGTTACTTCTAAGCAAGGGGCACCATTTGATATTCTTGAAGGAACTAACAGAGTGGTTTCATTACCCGGAAATATCGTGGCAACATCATTGAAAACTGATAAGCGCCAAGGCTCGTTTATCTTGTCTTTTGGTGACAAGTCTGTAAAAGAACTGGCTTACCAGCGCTTGAGAGTTGATGGAGGTTGGTCAACCGTTGTAAAGAAGAGGGTTACATGTAAATAATCATTCAGTCATGCTATCAAGTCATCCGCTATCGAGATATGCTAAGTATTTCAAACTTCAGAGACCTTTCTCGGAAATGCGCGCAAATACGGGCGAGGGATCTATGAAGACCTCCATCTTATACGATTTCAAGTTTCCGTCCTCATCCTTCCTCATTAGCATCGTAGCGAGTGCTGGAATCTTGATTTCTTGCGTTCTGGGATCGTCTCCCTTGACGAGATAGCGAACGTCACAACGATGATAAATGCAAGGGCTAACATAATCTAATCTTGTCAGAGACTCGAAGCAGGATCGTGTTATGTGGTGACTTACCAACGTGAATAATATCATGACCTAGCCCGTCGAACTTGGCCCATATGTTTTTGAACATCTAGACTTCCCCTAAGTATGCAGAAAGGGCCTGGCTTTAATGCGGAAGAATACCTTTCTAGCATCTGCTACCGGAACTGCCGGACTGTTTGCGAATTGAATCGTGGCATCTTCAGTATAAAATTTATCGAGCCATGCATCCACATCCCTTTTGGCACTGTAGGCGTTGTTCTGGATGTGTCAATATCGAACAGAGTGTTAAGATGATAGTCTTACTTCAACAAGCCACTCGACGGCTTCTTCTTTGGTGAGCTGGAAATCTGATGACATTATCAGGTATACCTCTATAATTTGATAAATTTGTACCTCGTGGTCGTGAAAATTGGAAACAGTCTCTGCGCGTGTTCATGTATCATGAAATTTATAACCCCCTCACTAATTGAGTCGGTCAGTGGATCAGGTTGACCGCCAAACTGACTAAGCTGGTAGCTCTGGACACCGTCGCCAAGGTTTACACATTCCTTGTAGATAAGAACTGTATTACAATAGTGGAGTTTCTTGATATTGTCCATCCCAACTTTAGACTCTAGCGATGTAACACTGATCAACATAGAGGTCAGATCCCTCCACGGCAAGGAAGGGTTGCTAGACATTTCCTGTTAACATGAGAGAGGTCCAGAGCTACGATTAAGACTACGCCAATATTTATGGTTATGGTACTCGGTAAAGGCATAGAAGCCTGTATGCAAAAACTTAATTTACCGGCTACTTCAATTTCACATAGTGCCCGACTGAGTTCCATCCCCTCCGGCATATGACTCTCCTTAGTCAAGGCAGATACAACTTTCAAGACTATTTGCCCTCCGTTGACAAACAAACAGAAACCGCATACTAGAATCACGTTGTTCAAACAAAGACAACCTTGGTGACAGTCGGAGTAGGTGCCGCAACAGTAACAACGGAAGCACCCGCACAAGAACAAGCCGTAAGATAGCGAGGCTCTCCAGAGCACGCGCTAGCATAGGTAGGAATAGATTTGGTAACATAGACGGTGCTAGGATGATCAGTTCATGCTCACAACTAGGATAAAGCTCTAGACTTACCTTGCTTGAGGAGTTGTAGTGACCTGAAGATAAGCGTCACATTCAGCTTTGTAAGACGCAACGACCGAAGGACCACGGAAACCAGGAACAACGGCTCGAGCGCAGTTATCGCCACATTGGCCGCTGCGCTCTTGAAGTTCTCTGGGGATGTTGATGGCCAGGACAGGCGCAATGAGGGCACTGATGAGAGTGAACTTCATGGTGAAGGTATTGGACTGGTTTTGTCAAAGAGAAAGTGAAAAGGTTTAGGTAAATATTTCCAGGAAAGATTTGAGTGAGGAACTGTGATGAAATAGTTGACGATATAGGAAGTTCGAGTGCCCTTTATACACGATTTCTTCAACCCAGCTAGATCCCAACTCCGCTCCGAACAAAGTCATCCCCCTGAAAACCACCCAGACCGATAAGAAAATCCAACGGCCTTAATCAAAAGAACTCCTAGCACCACGAGGTTATTGCCATCATCCATCGTTTTTCCCACGTTTTCCCTAGCTAGCGCACCGTTGGCAGCTCCTAGCTAGATCCTAAACGCCACAGACCCAACCGTCAAAGGGGCATCAGCTGTTAAGGAAGCAATCTAGATCGCACTAGACCTAAGCTCAACTCCTTTAAATGTAAGGCAAAACGGTCCTCTCTTTTGTTTGTTGGGTCCCGTGGCAGGTTCGTTAATACAAGCGGAAAAATAAGGGGGCAGACTATTTGAAGTCTTGGTCCACGAGTTCCAGATTTGGAGTTCAGCTGGAATAACTGCCCTTGTAATAAGAGTTAAGGTACTGAATGGGGAAAGGCTTCACGAAGAATGAGATAATAGGACGGGTTTGGTGTATTGTCAGGGGTCTTTTGGTGGGCAGGTTGCTTGCATGAAGTCAAGCGTAACACTTCTAATTAGTGACGGTCTTGCAAAAGTTCGCATGGCCACCATAGCGGAATCTTGGCTTGAAAGCGGTTAAAGGAGCGCACAAGCTATTGAAGAAATAAAAAAGCAGTTTAGCAGGATGTCTGGCATGTCAGGGTTGTCGTGGCACATGACATTTATGTTGGATCGGCAACCTCATGAAAGAGGGTAATAATTATTAAGCGTGTATAAAAACAATATCTATAGAATATAAATGATGATGTTTTACCAAAGTTAAACATCCGAGACAAAGCTCTGTCACAGGAAAGGTTGAATCATTGATCCAAACTTGCTTCCAATCATGGCAATCGGTCAATTTAGACCACTTAGTCTACCGAAGGAAAAGGAATGATGCCTATCCTCCTTTCAACCATCCATGCCATCGCGAATGCGTAAAAAGTTGGCATATCGCTCCAGCGTCCATCGGCGCGATGCTTTGCCCCAAATCGCCATAGGCAGCGATAGCATGATGATGACAAAGCTTAGAACACCAAGCTCGATGAAGGTGTTCTGCAGACCGGTGTCAATCCAGTAGCTGCAGACGAATGTGAAGACGGTGGCGAGGGTGTTGTTGATGACGGCAACACCAACCATGCCCTCGAGAACCATGTCGGGGTAACTGTCGGCCAAGTACGTGATGCTCAGATCACCAGCACAACCGTAGCCGAAGCCGATAAAGCCCAGCGCGACGTACGGAACAGGCCAGCTCCAGCCGTGTGCTGACCCGATACCGAATAGCCACATACCCAAGGGGAAGATGATCACACAGAGGGCCATGAGGTAGAGACGGAACTCGGCTTCCATGATACCATTGTTGCGCTTGGCCTTCCAGAGAATGAACTTGTCACTGCAGTATCCACCGTAAAAACAGCCAATCACACTTCCAATCAGGCACGGGATGTTCATGTTTGCGACAGCAGAATCGCTGTAGTTGTACGGCTCGTTCACCCAGTAATCCTCCTCGACGGTGAGGTAGAAAGACAAGGCAATGTTCTGCATTCCCCACTGTAGACCAGCGAACCAGACTGCAGGGAAGGAAAAGATACGCATGGTATGCCACAGGCGATGGACATACTGCGTCAATCCCATTCCACGCAAGTTTGACGCTGGGGTAATCAGGGCAATGCGCTGCCAGTATGACTTCTTGCGCGCGAATGAAGCCTCGGCTCTATTGCGCTCGACCTCCTCTCGTCGCACTGCAGTTGCAGCTTGAGTGATAGCAGCCTCCTCGTCTACCGGGGGCGTCAGGTTCTTCTCATCGGCATCCTTGGCGATAACATGGTCGCCGGTAAGCGCGGGAATGCCCTCAACCTTGCCACGGCTGGCATCGCGCTCCTCAGTCTGGTGAAGGTTAAGGTAGCGATTGCGCTCAAAGGCAGTCTCCTCGAGACCGAAGTAGAAGAGAACAAGGGTAAAGCCCGAGGCAATTGCACCCATGTGGCCAATCCAGCGCCAGCCAACATTTTCTGCCAAATGCCCTCCGATCAAAGGACCGACGTAGGTACCGACCGTTGTGGCAAGGGTATACATACCCAGCGAGGTACCATTCTGGTGCTCAAACCAAATGTCCAGCAAAGACAGCTGCACAACAGCCTCAGCGACAGACTCGGAAGCCCCGACAAAGAGCTGTGACCAAATCGTGTCGCTTGTGTTCTTCAAATGGCCGAACCAAATGTTACCAATGAGACCCCATACCGTTCCTACCAAGTATAGAATACGTCGTCCGTAGAGATGGGTTGCAGGCGAACTGAGAAGCGTCCAATATCCGATCGCGACGAAGAGAACGCCAGCGCCTGTGTTGAAGACATCGTAACTAATCCCATATTGCTCATTGACACCTGTACTCGCAGCACCGGCGACATTGGACGTAGCGGCAGTCAGCGCGACAATGTAGCAAACGAGAAACGAATGCCACGTCTTGCGCGCAAGACTCCAGTTCAATGGATCATTGGGAGACTTGGTCGGCGGAGGAACGAGGATAACGTCGCCGTGCTTTTCGATACTGGTATCGCCAGATGCGACGCTTGCGTGTTCGTCGGTGAAGAGGCGACGTGTGCCCGGGAGGACTTCATCGAGATCGCGAGCAGACGGAACGGCCATCCGCAACGATTTGCAGAGGTACTTGGTAGTGGGGTCTTGTTAAGTCGTCTTTGGGCAAACGGCTCCTTGGAGCCGCATTCACACGCGTTAAGGAGGATAGGTATGGGTATGTAGGATATCGATCGAGAGTCAGCAAGACATTGTCTGTATACGATAGTGTTTTTTCCCGAGAAGCTAGAACAGAGTTACGATCGCATACAGAGAGGAGGGAAGGAAATTTTTTATATTATGCCCAAGGATCCATATCTTTCGGAACCATCCCCCACCAGCAGGTTCAGTCCCTTGTCGGGCCGCAATGGGGAGACCGAGGCGATTCCATAAAGGGCAGCGCGTCTGACAATTGTGGTACGTTTGGCTGGCTAGAATGGGTAGAATTGACGGGTTTAAGCTATTGATGTCATGGTGTGGAAGACGGCACACCACTTCCGTGATGGAGAGATAAGGTCGCGTGCGTGTTTTGTGTTGGTATTGGACGGATGATCCCTTGGATAAGTTGCCATCGTTTCTCAACGGCCTCCCCGACATCGTTCGGCGATCAATATTAGTTTCAATAGTGGGATTCTGAGTGTAATTGAAGCGAGGCGACGCGCGCAAAGAAAAACGTTCAGCAAAATGGTGTTGGATGTCCGTTGGACGGGAAAATGTCAATCCTGCAGCCACTGACAATTAGATTCTGCCAGTGGCTTAGTCACAACAATTGTCGACATCTGTCTCGAGCTCTAGCCTTAGGGTAACGGTCAAATGAGAGTTACCATCAGTCAACTCTGGATATACTGTTTTTTTTTTTTTTTTTTTTCTCCTTTTCTTAGGTCGCAGCTTCAATTAAGGATCGCAATTATGACGCAACCATATGCTTCCCCTTTTCTTGCCCATGAAGAGAAAAAAAAAACCGCATGGTCCAAGCCTTCTAAAAGCCAGGTCAAGGGCAAGGATTGCAGCAGCCTAACAGCTCATCCAGTCAGCAACATGATTCATGGTTGGTGTCAAAAAGAAAAATAGGATTGATGGGATAAAAGACATGCTGAAAAGCCAAGTCAAAATCTTTATATCGCTCTCGTAAATATTTGCTATACATCGTTACTGTGGTATCAAAATGTCCTGTTTTCCCATGATTCCATCTCAGTGCCATTCCCAAAAGGCTAAACCATCAAAAAGTCCACGTTCAAATTCTTGAGCTTCTGTAGCCAATTCATACACCAATCATCGCCAGTTTCGTGCTGCCAGAGAATCTGCAATGTATCAATTGCAGAGTATAAAAATCCCCACGGGTTTATTTGCGCTACCGCCTTTAATCGATCCATAACCCACGCCCGGCTCTCCGGAGTCGTTGCCGTTGTTCCATAAATAAAGGTGGGCCAGCCCGTGGCTTTGAAGTTTGGGTCTTCGTCAGGTTGTGGTAGGAGCGTCTCGTAAAGATCCTGGATGAGTGTCTTGCAAACTTGGTCTGGCATCCTGGCTCGTAATGCGGGAGCTGCTTGGATGATGTAGAGGCATGTTGCCAGTCTGTGTGCGGAACCGGTCCGGCAGCTGCTCCATAGTGCAGCTTTGCTTGCATCTGGCATTCTGTCCTTTGCCCATTTGAGTACGTCAAGGCGTTGTACGCGGTCTAGCAGGTTGGTGAATTCAATAAGTGCTTCGCTACTAGAGACGTTGCCTTGTGCTTCTGAATGCACAAGTTGTGCTGTCTCACGAAGGATGTCGAGAACTTCGGGCGGGCAACAGAAGAAGGAGTTGTTGGTTCGAGATAATGTTGCTTTGACTTGGCTTGGCGCAAATGATGCTGCTTGAGTGCCTGGTGATGATGGGTTGAAAGATAAGCTCAACGTGCAATATCTACAATGAGTCAGTTAGTGCCGAGTCAGTGTTGAACCAAGTATCTCCACTTACACGTAACAGTCAGCAACGATATAGTCTTTCAAAGTTGTGTCAGAACCAGTGTATGGTTCTATCATATTCAAAAGTTTCTTAGCACCTTCGAGATGAGGCCGCCAGCTCTGCCAACCAGACTCGATAAGTTCTGAGTTGATAAGAAACAAAACGGTAGCAAGAATCACATCGGCTCCAATAGTGTCAATATTCCGTAGTGCATCGGGCATCATTTGTAGTCCTTTTTGTTTGGCAACGAGGGCGTCCATGAGCAACTTTTTTGGTGCCTCTTCTCTCTCATATGAGTTAGGGCCTAACCATGATCTTGATAAATTGCACATATGAGATGCAGATACAGCAATGATAATTTGCTGCAAGAAAGCATGCTCATTTGTGAGTTGCAAGAGGTTTAGATATGGATTCCTGTCACCATTGGTTTGATCATCACCAACGAGATCCAGGCTAACTCGAGTTGAATCTGAGTTGAGGGTTAGCATCATGAAAGACTAATGTCTTGAGAAAAATCATACAATAATTCAAGTACCATCTCTGTGAATGTGTCATGTCCTGAAATAATGGATCGACCAATGTCCACGGAGAGCTTGATGATGTTGGTGAAGGAGGTGAAGGAGGGGACCATGGCTTAGTTTTGTTCGGAACAAAGAGTTGACTATCCTGAGGCGGCACTAGACCCCATGCACCTGGCTCAAAGCCCTGAGTATCGAAGGATCCCATTTGCATATCCGAAGATTGTACATCGGATGGCATATCAATAGTCATGTCCGATTCACCTTGCTTGGGTAAACGACACACGGAGGCACTTGAACTCTGGCCGGCCAATTTCCCCCGTGTAGCCACTGAGCCAGTCCATAGGAATAGGCGGCCATAGCCCAGGCATTCAACCCCCCTGGAAGTGCATTTCGAGCAGTGCGGAATAGATCTATCGCAGCGAAGTCTCGCACGGCGACAACTGTGACAGGCTTTCTTGGCTACTTGAACGGTGGTTGATGAGATACTGTCGGGGGGCGAAGTTGACATCGGATAAGGTATCTGAGATGAGATTGAGGCCTCAATTTGTAACCTTGTCCCCTTGCTTATTAAGATAAACCAGAAACAAGGGCGATTAGCGAGAAAAGTTGAGACAAAAAACAATAGCACGTCGTGGGTAGGGTCTCGTTGTTGGTAGAAATGGTTATACTTTTGTTGATCCTGGGATCCCGGCACTTCGTTTGTAAGATGTTTGGTTGATTTTGTTAATTCCGAAGCCCAGGATGGGGAACGTCAAAGAATCGAGGTTCATGAATTGATGCCTGGATTATAAGGCCACAATCTCGGCTCAAGCGGAGCAATCCCAGGCATAGCCACGAGGATGGTCTGGAACGCTCCATACCTGAATTAGCTAGAGCTAGGTACCTCCACATGTTATCGTCGTCAGCTGAGGGAGACTTTGATTTAATCACCTGCCAAAAAAGAACAAATTCACTTACTTGAAGAGAGTTCGACACGAGGCAAGGGGGAACTATCAAAGTCTAACGATAACTGTCATATCTCATATCTGTCTAGCGCGTTTAATTTGTAACTATCTAAGATACGCGAGAAATGCAGAGTATAGAATCACAATGCCACAGTTCAAAATCACTTATAATCCGTTGTATTAGACGCATATACCAGACCATTTTCACGTCATGTCTGAGCAGCATGTGATTCTCAGTCATGGGTTGCGATTGAGAGATGAAAATTGTCATTGTGAAACACAAACATGTCTATCTTTGAACCAGGGAATGTCTCAATCCCGCTCTGACCATTCACACCAACTGCGATTGACGAGCCAGTTGATTGGCCGCAAGTGCTGCATCATGTCCTCTGACCAACACTCAAACCAACCAACGTCCTTGGCTATTTTTTGACACATCGACACTGATTTATAAAGATGGTGGCTACACAGAAAAACTCCAACGTGAAACTTTCCGCATGTCTCCCTGATGGAGACGACATCGTGGAGAGTGATTATCGTTTTATCGTCGATGAAACGCTCGTGAAATACGTTATTACGGCGCCAGGCACATTCAACTGCGACGGTCCTGTAGACCGTGCTTTCGAACCTATTCTCCTTGGCGACCTTTTCCCGCAATTTCCCGCTGGAGATTGGAATAATGGACATGTTTCTCGGGACCCCGCTACAGGGAATGTTACATTCGTCAAGACAGAGGCTGTGCAGTTGCCGGGAGTGCAAAACTGCTGGCATCCGCTGAAGTTCAATGAACTAAACTTTAACCGGTGAGAAAAATTACGACAACGAGTTCACGTCTCAACGCACCCTGGCATCAATAGTGGCAAACCTGTACTTGTCAAGCTTGCTGTTTGGCCCTGGGGAAACTCCACGAACTTGGTATCAAGATGGGAGATACGGAAAAGTTTCATCTTGTTCGGGATGGACAAAACGTGGTGATGGTTGATCTGGAGACAGCTGAGCGAGGATGCGCACCTGACGTGCTTAAAAAAGAGATGAAAGGACTCAAAGCCTGCCTTGAGGACACGTCCTTTCGAGGCGGCAAGTATACCGTAGTAGAATAAACCATTTGATTCTCGATAAATTCTCTTTACGTGGATACCTAACATTTCTTACCAACATCGCAGCTCGACTCGCTACCAGTCCCAGAGCCATCCATATATCGCCCAAAAGCATAAAGCTCAACGTCAGTGATGTCCTTTCGAAACTCCTTCGCCACTGTGCGGCGGAAATAAACTCGCTTAGCCCACTTGTAGCCCTCTGCTCCAGCAAAGAAAACGCCAACTGCAATGAAGATAACAGCCCATTCCCAGGTAATGGGACTGTGCATGAAAACAACATGGTTGATGACAGGGATGTAAAGTGTTGGTGGAATGAGAACAGTACTCATGGTAACAGACCAGAAGAGGAAGGGGTTCTTCCAGAGACGCTTCGTCCAAGCCTTAAAACTGCCTCCCTTTTCGAAAATCTCTGCAAAGAATGAGCGGCGAAAGTCAACAAGTTGCCAAGCGAACAGTAGAAAGTCCCATGTCATGGTCGTGAAAGCTGTTGACCTGGCGGTAAAGACGGTCTCGCAGGATTCGGAATATTCGCTGTTACAGTCATGCCCAAGCCCTTGGCTATTGAAGCCATAGAGAACGATAATTGAAGAACCGAGGATACTGATGAGCATGAGGATGCCGTAAACCACGAGGTCAACTAAGAACTCTGGAGTGAAAACACCATACTTGAGCTATTGGGTGCGTCAGTGACAGGAACGCGAAAACGACACGGGTGTGATGGCTTACACTGTGAGGTGGTCGACGAAGGATGTCGGGACTCGCTTGTTCAAATCCAAGCCCTGTTTCAGTAAACGCTCCAGCGACAAGCAACATCCAAATTATCTCAACCGGTGTCAGAACGAAAATAGAAACACCACTATCATCTTTGAATGACAATCCTACCAGGAGGCAGATAACAAAAGCTACGTTAGCAGCAAGGACATGGAGGATGAACTTTTGGATATTGTCGAAAATTCTACGACCCTCTTCAATTGCATTGAGGATAGAAGCAAAGTTATCGTCGGTCAGAATGATATCAGAAGACTCTTTGGCCACATCTGAGCCATTAAGACCCATCGCAATGCCCACGTCGGCGTGTTTCAAACTTGGACTGTCGTTGACTCCATCACCAGTCATGGCAACGTAGCGACCACGCCGGTGCAAAGCTTCGATCATACGAACTTTCGTGGTTGGGGAGCAACGGGCTACAACAAGCGGCAACTCTGGCATCGCGTCGAGGTCAGCATCTGAGAGGTGATCAAAATCATGAGCTGCCATGACCATCGTTTCAGCTATATCCCTCCTGACCATTCTCATTCGTTCAGGGGAAGGGATGATGGCAACTTCAGCGGCGATAGCTCGTGCAGTTTCGGGATGGTCGCCAGTTAGCATGTGAACGCTGATACCAGCTTTTTGGCACATCTGTACACTATCCCGAGTTTCAGGGCGCGGGGGATCGTAGATGCCAATAAGTCCGCGGAATACAAGGTCCTTCTCAAACTCAGATCGGTCAATGGCCGATGAGAGATCTTCAGGCAGCCCTTCCACAGGAGATCGACTAGCGAGGGCAAGGACTCGAAGACCAAGCCGGGCAAGGGCTTCCATGTTTTCCAAGATGCCCCCCTTGGCCGATTCATCGAGAGGTTTGATTCTGCCAGAGACTTCCATCGACACACAGCTGCTGAGAACCCGTTCAACTGCGCCCTTGGTAAAGATATACGTTTCACTGGAAAGAGTATCTCGGAATACCACCGACATCTTCTTCACCTCTGAGTCAAAAGGGAATTCGGCAAGGTGTTTCCATCGAGGATTTGGCCCTGAAGATAAAGACATCCGGTTCCAGTTGAAGCGAGTCACAAAGACTTGAATTGCAATCTCTGTAGGATCACCTTGCACAAGCCACTCCTCCGGGCCACCGTCTCGATTTCCTTTCTCTACCCTGGCTAGATTTGCGAGAGAAGCAATATCGAGGTAATGTTTGAGTGATTCGTTGGTGCCGGGCCCATCATGAGGGTTGATAATGTGTGACTTTGCCTCTTCTCCTTGTGCAGGTAGATCAGTTGGTTGTACTGGAGTAAAGTGAATATCGCCAATCTGAGGGTTGTAGGGTTCGTTCGTCGATGCCACTGAGTAGGTGCCGTGTCCTAGGATCCAAGCCATTCTCACTACCATCTTGCCTTGAGTCAGAGTACCTGTCTTATCAGAGCAGATATCTAGTTCAAACATTAGTCCCAATTTATTAGTATTGGAGGCAACGATAAGACTCACTGGTGACTCCTCCAAGTGCCTCTAAACTCTGCATATTTCTCACAACAACTTTGCGACTCACCATCTGCTTCGTTCCAGCCGCCATCGTAATAGTCAAGACCAATATCAGAGAGACTGGCAGTGTTCCCACGGCTGTAGCAACAGCGTAGATGATAACATCCTTCCGCGGATCAAATTTGTTAGCTGCAAGCACAATGATAGCGCAGACGATTGCGAAACCGAAGACATAAAGGAATAGCTGTGATAGTTTCCTCTGCAAAGGAGTGCCCACGTTAACGCCCAGGAACTCCCCAATAACATCGTAAGTTGTAAGCAGCCATTTAGTAGCATGGGAAGCAAATGATGCTTTGCCATCCTCATCACGTCTGACTTTCCGTCTTTTTCGTCCAGTGTCTTTGAGGGCTGCTGCAATGGCACCTATCTCGGTATAAGCCCCAGTGGCAAATACAACACCTCTACCACGACCCTTGGTAACAATGGTAGAGCTGTAACAGACATTAAGGCGATCACCCGGTCCTGTGTCGTCATCGAACTGCATCATGGGATTTTTGCGCACAGGTAGAGACTCTCCCGTAAGCAACGCCTCGTTTGACTCGAAGTTGGAAACATCGAAGAGGCGGATGTCAGCGGGTACAGAGTCGCCCATCTTAAGGTCGATAATGTCGCCCGGTACGATTTCGCTAGTTTGGACGGTGACTGTTTTCCCGTCGCGAAATACGCTTGCTGTTGGTAAGCTCAGAGACTTGAGGGAGTGGACGGTTCGAGCAGCTTGTAGGTCTTGAAAGAAACCTATGACGATGTTGAGCAGGATGATGAGGGCAAGCGCACCGCCTTCGATCCAAGCTTGTATACCGAAACTCGCGGCAAGGGCTAGAATCAACACCTATATATGTTGGTTATCAACAGGCCATAAAATTCAGAATTATCAGTATTACCAAGGTCATACAATTACAGATCTGCTCAATGAAGATCTTGATGGGTTTGACGCCCTCCTCCTCGCCCAAATCATTTGGTCCATACTCCATAAGTCGCTGCGATGCCTCAGAAGAACTCAATCCAGTAGCCGGCGTCGTTATGAGTTCTTCAACAACTGCATCAGATGGCAAAGCATGCGCCGGGCGGGACAACGGCTTGTTGGATTGTCCAGAAACGTGATGTTCCATGTCTGAAGGAATTGGATTGGGAGACATTGTGACCGATGTCAAAGAAAAGTGATAATTGAAGAAGACGAGCGTGTAAAGACCGGCGTACTCTCTTGGAACGTCTCAACATGCTTGTCCAGACTGGACCTTATATACTTTGAGATTGACATAAACGACTTTCAATAGTTGCACTTTGTGGGTAAGCCAAGAAACGGTGCAGCCCCTAGGAGCCCTCAGGACTAGACCGACCGCAGCAACTTTTGCCGTCATCTTTCTGGCTGCTTCGTTAATGGTCCAGTGATAGCAAATTTCATGATAGAAACGGGGCTTTGTCTTGGCGATTGCAAGCCTCCACGGGCCCCGAAAGTCCCATAATCCGAATTGACCTGTAGATCCCCCGATTTTAAGTCTTGATATTCCGGTTCTAAGTCTTAAATTTCCGATTTGATGTCGTGCTAAGAATCATAGTGGTAGAAAACCATGCGAGATTGGCTGACGGGAATATTTACGCTTATAGCGAGTCTAAACTGTAATAGTGAGCCAAGACTCCAGTGCATTAGCGTACAGACCATCAACGCCATTGGCAAATAGCTTTTAAATGCGCTGTGACTTGCCTAGAACGGTATTTGACAGCGGTCGATGGAGGTACGCCAAGATTTATGTTCGTTATGCTTACCGTCCGTATTCATGTGGTCATAAAATTCCATGGTTAGGAGGGTTAGAAAACCCAAGACATTGATCGCAAATGGCAAAATTGCTTACATAGGCCTAGGATAAAGTTAGTGAGCTTTTTGGCTAACTTGCCTAATTATTTTCCGTCCCCTATCTCAATAGCTGAAATCCTTTTGCTCCCCGAGGCATGGCTAGTTTTGCCTTTGAAGTCCTAATCACAAATGACATTGACCTTAAAACTGCTGCAATCGGTGTGGACCTATATTATATATTTTTACCGTCATCAACCATTGAATCAGAGTACATCGGCGCATTGATGGCTGTCATACGTAGTGCGTTAATTAAGGCCACCTGGTCATGACTCCTACCCTGATTGACATAAGCGTAGCGATGCTGCTTATAAAGCGCCAATGTCAGATTTACGCCCTTTGGACTTCTTCCTTTGTTTATCTTATTTACTAGCACCATTAGCCCAACACTACAAAGCTTGTTTTTTTCATAACCTCAACTTTCTATACAACCTATCTTGGTCAAGCTTCCGTCACAGTTTGACGAAATTCCTCGGGTCCAGTTGCTTTTCGACCGGCCGTCAGACATTGAGGCTCTATCGCGCCTCACAGCGTCTATCGATGGTGGAGCGAAGTTCTGGATAGCTCGAGAAGATCGCAATTCGGGCCTTGCTTTTGCCGGCAATAAGGTTCGCAAGCTCGAGTATGTCCTAGCCGATGCCCTTGCGCAGGGCGCTGATACTCTTGTAACCACGGGCGGGCTCCAGTCGAATCATATGTGTCAAACATCTGCCGCCGCGGCTCGGCTTGGTCTGAAGGTAAGGCTATTACTTAGTATTCTCAGGTGAGGTTTATTTTGACTGATTCGAAAGGTTGCACTTTATCCCGCTAATCGAGTTGCTTCCGAGCATGCGGAGTACAAGTATCTTGGCAACATCCAAGCAAACTCAATTCTGGGTGCTGAGACATTTGCCCCGGACACCAGCGAGGAGACTGTGATCCAAATGCTTAAGGACCGTGGGCAAAAGCCTTACTGGATCCCAGCCGGAGCAAGTACGCATCCTCTTGGGGGGTTGGGCTACGCACGCTGGGCGTTTGAGCTGCTTGAACAGGAAAAAAGGCTCGGCGTCACATTTGACGTTATTGCCCTTGTTGCCGGCTCATGTTCTACGCTGGGAGGCATACTCGCAGGTCTCAAGCTAGCGCAAAAATTTGGAATCGAGGGGTCTAAGAAACAGCTTATTGGTTTTTCGGTTTTGCACCCGAAGAAGGAGGATGTTGTTGAAAAGGTGCTGAGTATAGCGAGGAATGCGGCATCAAAGATCGGCGGGTCCCCGGACGAGATCACGGAGGATGATTTTGATATCGATGCCGCTTATATCGGGGAAGGTTATGGACAAGTCAATCAAAGTACAGCTGACGGGATGAAGGAGCTAGCAAAACTGGAAGGTATCTTAACAGATCCTGTGTATACAGGCAAAGCTTTCAATGGACTGCTCCACAGAGCTAAGAGCGGCGGATTTACGGGCAAAAACGTACTATTTGTTCATACAGGAGGACAGGCTGTTCTTGGGGCTTATCCACAGCTGAGATGAGGTAGGAAGCTGTATGAATTATATCTTATAAACGCAAGGTTTTAGAGGCTTAATATAAATTTAATAATAATATATTAAATAATTAAAACTATAAAACTGATAAATAAAGTATAGAAC